>RJWJ010039597.1:0-14390 GCA_004363605.1 Indri indri | reverse complement strand
AAAAAAAAAAAAAAAAAAAGAATATCCCCAAAGAATTAAAAAGAATAGTACCTGGTACTCACACGCAGGGCTGGGAAGAGTGCCCGTTCCTACTGGCAGATATAAAAAGTTCTTAAGTCACAGGGCACTGGGTAGAGTGCTTATGAAGCTCTTGCCTAAGCAATGAGAAATAATTCACATTAGACTGAGCAGTGTGGTGAACCTGTAACCCTGGGGCCACATGTGGCCCTCCAGGTCCCCAAGTGCGGCCCCTCAACTGAACCCAAACTTCACAGAACAAATCCCTTTATTAAAAGGATTTGTTCTGGCCGGGTGCAGTGGCTTGTGCCTGTAATCCTAGCACTCTGGGAGCCCAAGGTGAGAGGATCACTTGAGGTCAGGAGTTCAAGACCAGCCTGAGCAAGAGCGAGACCCTGTCTCTACTAAAAGTAGAAAAAATTAGCCGGGCATGGTGGCACATGCCTGTAGTCCCAGCTACTTGGGAGGCTGAGACAGTAGGATCGACTGACCCCAGGAGTTTGAGGTTGCTGTGAGCTAGGCTGACACCATGGCACTCCAGCCTGGGCAACAGAGTGAGACTCCGTCTAAAAAAAAGAAGAAAAATGATTTGTTCCATAAAATTTGGATTCAGTCAAAAGGCCACACTCAAGGATCCAGAAGACCCCATGTGGTCCCAAGGCCGCAGGTTCCCCACCCCTAGGCAAGACCTAAAAAGATCTAACTATATTTAAACAACTTGAATGAACTCCAGATCCAACTCAAGAAGATTGGTAGAAATAAAAAAAATCCAGCACCCAACAAAGTAATATTTACACCATCTGGCATCCTCTCAAAGAATAACAGGCACACGCAGAATCAAGAAAGTGCATCCCATGCTGAGGGGAATAATTGGTCGACTGAAACTGACCAGTGACTGACTGCAACATCAGAACGAGTGCACAAGGACTTTCAAACATATTATAACTGCATTCCATGAGACCATAAAGGGATATAGAAACAAGGAAGATACAAAAAAGACAGAAACAACTTACAGAAATGAGCAATAATATCTGACATGAAAAATACCCTGGATAAGATGAATGGTAGATTAGATATAGAGATGAAAAGATTAGTGAATTTAAAGACCTGGCAATAGAAATTAAAAGGAAATGTAAAGAGAAAAAAATAAAAGTTGATGGAATGAGTATAAAATTAAAAGTATAGTAAAAAAGAGAAAAATGAAAGAAAAATAAAATTAATAAAAGTGTAGAAAAAGGAAATAATAAAGATTAGAAATTAAAAATAGAATAGAAAATAGAAAAATAATATAGATAATTAATAAACCAAAAGCTGGTTCTTTGAGCAAATCAATGAAATTGATATACCTCTAGCCTCTAGCTATAGATACCTCTAGATATAGCCTCTAGATGGAAAATAGAAAACACAAATTGCCACTACTGAGAATGAGAACGCTGGCATAACTACAGATGTCACAGACGGTAAGAGGATAAGAAGGGGATATCATGAGCAACTCTTTGCCAGTAAATTGGACAACTTAGGTAAAATGAACAAATGCCTTGAACGACAGAAACTTCCAGAGAGCACTCAAGGAAAAAAATATATAGATTACGTGAATAGTCTATATCAATTTTTTAAAGCTCTGAATGTTTGCTTAAGAAAAAAACTTTCCACAACTAATATTTCAGGTCCAGAGAGCTTCAGTGGTGGATTCTACTGCTTAGGGAACAAATTATACTAATTCCACACAAAGTCCTAAAGAAAACTGATGAGGAAGTAGCATTGCCCAACTCATTCTATGACTCCAGAAAAAGACATTAAACATAAAGAACGTTACAGACCAATATCTTTCATGGAAATAGAAGCAGAATTGAAAACAAATAGCAAATCATGTCTCATAATATACTGAAAAGATAATACAGCATGACCAATTGTGGTTTTTCCCAGGATTGTAAGGCCGATTTACCATTTAAAAAAAACAATCTATATGATTAATTATATTAACAAATTGAAAAGAAAAACTGTTGATCAACTCAATACATACAGAAAAGCATTTGGAAAAAAACCATTCTTGATTTTTAAAAAATGTTTAATATCATTAGCCATCAGAGAAGTACAAATTAAAACCACAATGAGATAATACTTCACACCCTACAGGATGGCTATAATTTTAAAAATAAAAAATAACAGACGTTGGTGAGGATGTGGAGAAAACCCCATACATTGCTGGTGGGAATATAAAATGGTGCACTGCTATGGAAAACAGTTTGGTGATTCCTCAAATAACTAAACCATAATACCATATAATCCAGCAATTCCACTTCTGAGTACGCACCCAAAAGAATTGAAAACAGGGTCTCAAAGAAATATTTGTACACCCATGTTCACAGCAGTGTTATCCACAATAGCTGGAATATGGATGCAGACCAAGTGTCCATCAATGGATAAACCGATAAGCAAAACGTGGTATATATGTGCCACGGAATAGTATTCAGCCTTAAAAAGGAAGGGAATTCTGACATGTGCTACAACATGGATGAACTTGAGGACATTATGCTCAGTAAATAATCCAGTCACAAAAAGACAAATACTGTGTTATTCCACTTATATAAGATACTTAGAGTAGTGAAAATCATAAAGACAGTAGAATGGTGGTTGCCAGGGCCTGAGGAGGGGGTGGGGGTGGACAGTTACCGATTAATGAGTAGAGTTTCAGTCTTCCCAGATGAGAAGAGCTATGGAGACGGAAGGTGGCGACGACAGCACAGCATCCTGGATGTGTTTGGTGTCACCGCACTGTAGACTTAAAATGGTCAAGATGGTAAATTTGATATTATGTGTATTTTAACACAAAAAACTGTAAAAAAGGCAGTTTAATGCATACATCCTCTCTTTTATTCTTTTATTTAAAAAGCAATTGCATTTGGGGGTCAATAATATGAAAATGTAATATATTTCATAATAACAGCACAAAAGTGGTGGGTGGGTAAAAAAATAACACTAGGTAGCAACATTAATTCACAGGAAGAAACGAAGAGAAGCAGAAATGGTAAATGAGAAAGTTAAACTGTGTCACTGTATGCTTGTTCTCCGTTCTCTCGGCTTCTTTAAAGACACAAAAAATCATGTAATAATGATAGCAGTATATTGTTGGGTTTGTAACATACAGGGACACAATATGTACAGCAACGATAACACCTAAGGAAGTAGAGCTATACATGAGTTAAGTTCCTATATATCGTAGATTTCATTTCATATAAACCTGGAGTTGATTTTGATAAGCTAAAATTTATATTGTAATCCCTAGCAACTACTAATAAAACAAAAAAAGTTAAATATTATCAGATGAATTTAAATGTATGCCAAAGAATTAATGCAAAAGAAGGCAGTAACAAAATAAGCATGATACATGTTGAACAGAAAAAGCAAAATGGCAGACGTATATCCAAAAATATCAATAATATTAACTATGAATGGATTAAAATATCCAATCGAAAAGTAGAGATTATCAGACTGGATAAAACAAAGCAAAACAAAACAAGAGTCTACTATGTGCTGCCCACAGGTGTCCACTGTAGATTCAGAGATACAAATAGGTCGAAAGCAAAAGGATGGAAAAACCTATACCATGAAAACAGAGACCATAAAAGAGCTGGAATAGCTATATTAATGTCGGACAAAATGGCCTTTAAAACAAAAAATATTACTGGAGATACAGAGAGACATTTAGAAGTTATAAAAAGGTTGATTCATCATGAAAATAAAATTCTAAACATATAAGCATTTAACAACAGAGCTCCAAAATCCAGGCAGCAACAGTTGACAACTGAAGGGAGAAAATACACAATTAAACAGTAATAAGCCAGATACTTTTATAACCCAATTTCAATAATGCATCAAATAGGATTCACAAGGATAAAACAACACTATAACCAACCATCCCTAACAGAGATCGATAGAACATTTGCCCAGCAACAGCGGAATACACATTTCTCTCCAGACACATGAAATATTCCCCAGAGTAGACCACATGCTAGATAAAAATATAAACTTCAGTACATTTAAAAGGATTGAAATGATACAAATTACATCCTCTAGCCAAAATGGAAATAAATCTGAAATGAATAACAGAAAAAAAATCTGGGAAATTCACAAATATGTGAAAATTAAACAACACACTCTTGAATAACCAATGAGTCAAAAAAGATATCATAAAGTAAGTTAGAAAATATTTTGAGATAAATGAAAAGGAAAGCACAACGTGTCAAAACATAAGAGGTGTAGCTAAAGCAGGTCTTGGAAGTAAACCCATAGCTTTAAATGCCTACATTAAAAAACAAAGCTCTTTAAATCCATAATCTAATCTTGCATCTTAAATACAGGAAGAAGAGCAAAGTAAATCCAAAGCAAAGAGAAGAAAGGATTTAATATAAAATGCCCAGGTCCAGATGGCTTCAATGATGAATTCTACCAAGCATTTAAAGAATTTTAATACCATTTCTTCATAAGCTCTTCTAAAAATAGAAGAGGAGGGAACACTTCTCAACTCATTCATTTATTTTTTAGAGATAGGGTCTCACTATGTTGCCCAGGCCGGTCTCAAACTCCTGGGCTCAAGGGATCCTCTGGCTTCAGCCTCCCAAGTAGCTGGGACTCCAGACGTGCCACCAAGCCTGGCTTTCAACTCATTCTTTGAGGCAAGTATTTCCCTGACACCAGAACCAGAAAAAGTCATCACAAGAGAAGAAAACTACACACCAATATCTTGTATGATAGGAACACAAATCCTCAACAATATACTACCAGAATGAACCCAGCAACATATTAAAAGGATTACACCATGACCAAGTGGGATTTATCCCAGGAATGCAAGGTTGAGCTAACATCCAAAAATCAGTTAATGTAATATAAACCATATCCATAGGTCAAGAGCAAAATCCACACCATCATCTCAATAGATGCAGAAAAAGCATTTGAAAAAAGTCAACATCCTTTTATGATAAAATACTTAATAAATTAGGAACAGAAGAGAACTTCCTCAACCCGAGAAAGGACAGCTACAAACCCCCACAGCCAACAGCATATTTAATGGTAAAAGACTAAATGCTTTCTCTGTAAGAGCAGAAATAAGACAAAGATGTCTGATCTCACCACCTTTAGTCAACTGGAGGCTACAGCCAGGAAAATTAGTCAAGAAAAGAAACAAAAGTCACGCAGATTGGAAAGTAAGAAATAAAATTATCTCCTTTTGCAGACATGATCTTCATACAGAAAACCTTCGAGAATCCACTAAAAAACTGTTAGAACTAATAATAGTTGCAGGATACAAGATCAACATGTAGGAATTCATTAATTTCTATACACTGGCAATGAATAATTCAAAAATGAAATAAACAGTTCCATTTGCAGTAGCATCAAAAAGAATAAAATACCTAGGAATAAAGTAAACAAAATAAGTGCAGGATTTTACACTGGAAATTACAAAACACTGCTGAAAGAAATTAAAAAATAGCCAAAGAAATAGAAAGGCATTCAATGTTCATGGATCAGAAGACTTAATATTGTTAAGATGGAAATACTCCCCCAAATTATCTGCAGTCAATTAAATTCCTATCAAAATCCTACCTGCCTTTTAATTTTTTCCCCCAGAAATCAATAAACTGATCCTAAAATTCATATGAAAATTCCAGGGGTCCAGAATTGCCAAAACAATCTTGAAAAAGAACAGAGTAAATCTTCATGATTTGGGATTAGGCAATATTTTCTCAGATATGCTATAAATCCCACTTCGTGATGGTATATAATCCTTTTTGTATGTTTTTCTTTATTAAATGCTCCTTCAGTTATGGCAAACTTTTGATTAATTTCCAGGGTTCTAAAAAAGTTGGTTTTGACAACGTTTGACATTGCTTTATACAGAGGTGGATTTTGGGAGGGCATGGTCTAAGGGCTCCCTTGAGCTGACAGAGCAGGTCTGTATCCTGGTGGTGTTGGTGGTTACACAACCTACACATGGGACCCCATTGCATAGAACAAGATGTGCACATATGCGCGCACACACACACACACACACACACACACGAATGCAGGCTTAAAAAGGGATGAAAATTGAGTAATGTCTGCAGTCTAGTTATCCGTATTGCACCTGTTTGATACTGTACTAACGTTAAATAAGATGTCACTATTAGGAGACTTTTTGTAGTTGCAGCTTCCTGCAGGTCTGTAATCATTTCAAAATTAAAAGGTAAAACAACAACAAATGTCTAAATGAAACAGTAAACAAAAAGAATATCTTAAAAAGTCTAAAATAAAGTTCATAAAATAGCATCAATGTAAGCTCATAATATTCGTGGGATTAAAATAGGATTTGGTAGACTGTCAGAGTGAATTATCATCTACCATCCCGTTACTCAAACCCGCATGCTACCTGTGAGTGTGTATGTGTAAGATACATAGAATGGGCAGTTTTTACTTTGTTTTTGGTTCTTTACTATGCATTAAAAACATACAGGCTAATCATGATGGGAGCGAGGGAAAGGTTAAACCTAATTGTGGAAAAACTTTGTGCTTAATTTCAAGGACTATATTAAAATACTAATCACATAAAATTAGAAAAAGCCTCTTATTAGGAATCAGATGCCAAAATAGCATAACAATCATGAAATCTCGCAGCTGTGAAGAATGTTGAGTCATAAATTTTATCAGAGATGACAAATGACTTGTGGTTTTCCTCTTTCCTCTCTCAAGTCCACTGGGTATTCCATTTTGTGCTTCCCCACAGTTTATTTAACCTCTCTATTGATAGACATTTATTATTTTTAATATTTCATTATGAATAATATTTTGGTGAATTTTCTTATCATATGCCTTTCTTTTATGGTGGCAAAATATGCATACCATAAAACTTACCATTTTAACCATTTTTAAGTCTGTAACTCAGTGGCTGTAAGTACATTCACAAAGCTGTGCAACTGTCACCATTTCCAGAGCTTGCTCATCATTCCAAGTAAAAACTGTGCCCATTAAACAAAAATTCTCCATCAACCCTTCTCTGAGCCCCATTACCTCTTTCTATTAATGCTTTCTGTGTCTATGCATTTGCCTACAGTAAGAACCTGTGTAAGTAGGACCATACATTTGTCCTTTCATGTCTGGCTTATTCCACTTGGCATAATTTGTTCAAGAGTCATCCCTGCTGCAGCAGGTACGATAACTTCATTCGTCTTTAAGGACAAATAACATTCCATCGCATGGATACACCACATTTGCTTCATCGTCTGTTGATGGACACTTGAGTCGTTTCCACGTTTGGGCTGTTGGGAGTCACACGACTGTGAACCTTCATGTACGAGTATCTATTTGCGTCCTGCTTCCAGCTCTTTTGGATGTACACTTAGGGGCAGAATTGCTGGATCACGTGGTAATTCTAAGTTTAGCTTCTTGCTAAAGAGCTGCCGTGCCGTTTTCCAGGGGCTGCACCATTTCACATTCCCACCAGCACAAGGGTTCCAGCTTTTCCACATCCTAGCCGACACTTACTATTATCATTTTAAGAACAGCCATCCTAATGGGTGTGAAGTGGTATCTCACTGTGGTTTCAGTTTGCATTTCTGTAATAACTAGTGCTGTTGAGAGTCTTTTCATATACGTTTTGACAGTTTTATCTCTTCCTTAGAGAAATGTCAATTCAAGTTCTTTGCCCATTTTTGAATTGGGTTGTTTGTTTTTTGTTGTTGAGTTGTAGGAATTCTTTATGTATTCTGGATACATGACTCGCAAATACTTTCTCCCATTCCATGGGCCGTCTTCTTCGCTCTCTGTTGCTGGCATCCCCTGATGCACGAGAGGACAGTGTGCACCATCGTTTTTAATTTTGATGAAGTCTGGAAAATGATGTTCTAAAATCCTCCGAACGTTGCCTGGGCTCCCACCTCCCAAGTTCACTCACAGCCCCTCCAGGGAATGCCTGGACCTGCCACAGGTCACACCGAATGCTGCGTCCCACCTGTGTGACTTGCTCCTGGGCCTGACTCAGCCTGGCCAGCTCTCTCTCCTGCTCACGTCGGGGCTGTGCTACCCTCAGCAGATTTCTGAACCCACAATGGCAGCCAATCTGGGTCTTGCCCTAGCAGCTTGGAACTCAGCCCTACACCTGAGACCCCACCCAGGTCGGTGTCCCTCTTCCAGTGCCCTGAGCCGTGGGAATTTATCCGAGCACAGTCAGTCCCTCTGTGCCCTTCCTCAGTCTGGGGGAACCTCATCTTGGGGATACAGCCCTGAGCTCTTTGAGGACAAGGACATGGTGCCAAGTCCCAGGTGTGACCCCACCCTTGGTGCCCTGTTTGCTGACAGGACAGCCCACACTTCCCTTGCTGAACCCCCACCCAGCACCCACAGGAACAAGTCCATCTGCGATGTCCTCATCTTGACAATGGCCATTTCACCGCAGAGTCTTCCCAAAAGTTTGGTTCAAGCCACCTGCCTTCATCTCCAGAGACCCGGTGCAATCTCCCAGCGGTGTGGTGTCTACCTGGATTCAGTAAAAGTTCATCCAGCTGGACCCACAGATGATAAGGGCTGGGCGCCTTCCCCACACCCAGCTGGCTAGACAGCCACCCGCGCGGACCCCAGGCAGCATTGGGACAGACACCGTGTGATCTCAGAGACAAGCAAACCCTCTATCTCACGATCTGGGAGTGGTAAGCCAGCTCTGAAGCTCAGAATCTGGGGCATGGAAGAATCGCACAGCCTTTACATGAGAACTGAATGGGATCCACAGAGCTTTCTGCCAGGGAGGAGAGATGCCCAGCTGTCCAAGGCACACAGTGAGGCCCGAATCAGAGACGCAAGGCTCCTGTAGCATCTTAGCTCCCTCCCACGCTTCAGAGCAGAGCAGTATCTGTTGCATCCTGGATCTGGCCCGAGGTCCTACACTGGGGTGGCCCAGGGAGAAAACAGTGCAGCGAGACGGCCCCAATCCCAACTGTGGGAGTGGTCACTAAAGGCTTAGTGACCCAGAAAGGAGCATCTCTTACCTATCCAAGTCCCAGCATCCCATGCAGAGATGGCACTGGGCTATGTCCAGGGCAGGCCCAAGGCGTTCCTCTCTGTGTCTTCATGTCCCACCTGGTGATTATGTCGTCTTCACCCTTTTGAGTTTGTTTCCACACTTAAAAGAACCCAGTTGTGCTGTTGGATCATAGAAGTTGCTCAGAGAATCTGTTATTTCTTTCTTTCTTTTTTTTTGAGACAGAGTCTGGCTCTGTTGCCTGGGCTAGAGTGCCATGGCGTCATCCTAGCTCACAGCAACCTCAAACTCCTGGCTTCATGTGATCCTCCTGCCTCAGCCTCCCGAGTAGCTGGGACTACAGGTGTGTGCCACCATGCCTGGCTAATTTTTTCTACTTTTAGTAGAGACAGGGTCTCATTCTTGCTCAGGCTGGTCTCGAACTCCTGACCTGAAGTGATCCTCCTGCCATGGCCTTGCAGAGTGCTAGGATTACAGGCGTGAGCCGCCGCGCCCGGCCTTGCTCCGAGAATCTGGATCATGTTCACGGTTTGGTGCTTTTCTTGATATGCCGGTGCTGTGGGCTGGCTCTACCACACATGCCACCGGCCAGGTATCTGGGCTCAAATATGTGGGTGACTTTACCCTTTTAAATGATTCATTCTTCATCACTTTTCTGCATTACATGCTTTGAAATGCACACATTCTTTGGGTATGGTTTAATGATACTCTACAAATTTTTTCATGCCTGTGTTTAAGTCCCCAACAAAGACACAGAATGTTTGTGTCTCCCTAGAAATTTTCTTGTGTCCTTTGGCATTTCCTGAACCCCCTGGCAGGGACATCTGCCTCTTTGTTGCGGGCAGGTGAGGAGGCTCCTGTGTCCTGAGGCCGCCTCCCCCTCCCCCCGCCCCGGCCAGACACACTCACCTGGGCAGTTAAGCAGCCGGGAGCGACGTGGTCCCCAGCCCCACTCGGCTGGACCGTGATCTGCCAACCGGAGCCCCTCACTGCCCTGCCGCTGCCCCCTTCAACTGGAGTCTGCTGATGGAAACCCCAAACTCTGTAAAATAACTTAAAGAGGTTTATTCTGAGCTAACGTGTGACCATGGCCGGGGAAGCCACATCTGAGAAGCCTTGAGAAGGTGGTACTGAGGCAGTCGGGTCACGGTTTGGCTTTATACATTTTAGGGAGTCAGGAATTATGTGTAAAATCATAAATCAATACACGGAAGGCGCACATCGATTTGGCCAGAAAAGGCAGGACATCCTGAGGAGGGGGCTTACAGGTTATAGGTGGGTCCAGAGACTCTTTGATTTGTAAGTGGTTAAAGAAATAAAGCTTTGGCCGGGCGCGGTGGCTCACGCCTGTAATCCTAGCACTCTGGGAGGCCGAGGCGGGCGGATCGTTCTGAGCTCAGGAGTTCGAAACCAGCCTGAGCAAGAGCGAGACCCCGTCTCTACCAAAAATAGAAAGAAATTAATTGGACAGCTAAAAATATATATAGAGAGGGAAAAAATTAGCCGGGCATGGTGGCACATGCCTGTGGTCCCAGCTACTCGGGAGGCTGAGACAGTAGGATTGCTTGAGCCCAGGAGTTTGAGGTTGCTGTGAGCTAGGCTGACGCCACGGCACTCACCCCAGGCAAAAAGAGTGAGACTCTGTCTCAAAAAAAAAAAAAAAGAAAGAAATAAAGCTTTGTCTAAAAGCCTGGAGTGTTTTAGGTTAAGATGAGAAAGTCTGTTGGTCAGAGACAAGCCACAATGTACGGACTCAAGTGCTCTGTTGAGCAAATCGGTGGCCTGTGGGTGATTTAGCCCTTGCCCTGCACAGCTTGGGGCCGGTGGAGTTTGATCGTCACAAAGAGTCTCTTTCGTCAGCCTTATGGTCTCTGTTTTAACATTAATGCCGCCAACTGTTGTGTCTAAACCCCAAAGGGAGGGGGTATAATGAGGCGTGTCCGACCTCCCTGCCCTTCATGGCCAAGAACGCAATTTAAAGGTTTTTCTGGGGCCCCCTTGGCCAATAGGGGCTTCGTTCTGTCAGCGGCAGGGCTTAGGACTTTATTTTAGTTCACAAGTGACATGTGGCCCCTGGGCCATCACCACACCCACCTTCCTCCCGTCCCTTCTCTTTTTTTTTTTTTTTTTTTTTTTGAGACAGAGTCTCTCTCCTCTCTCGCCTGGGGCGAGTGCCATGGCGTCAGCCTAGCTCACAGCAACCTCAAACTCCTGGGCTCGAGCAATCCCACTGCCTCAGCCTCCCGAGTAGCTGGGACCACAGGCATGCGCCACCATGCCCAGCTGATTTTTTCTATATATATATTTTTAGCTGTCCAGTTAATTTCTTTGTATTTTTTTTGGTAGAGACGGGGTCTCGCTCTTGCTCAGGCTGGTCTCGAACTCCTGAGCTCAGAACGATCCGCCTGCCTCGGCCTCCCAGAGTGCTAGGATTACAGGCGTGAGCCACCGCGCCCGGCCCCGTCCCTTCTCTTGAGAGAGGGTCTCATGGCCCCATCTGGGTGGGAGGATGGAGAGGGGTCAGCAGTCCTGGTCCCCCCAGGCCACAGAAGCAGCGAGAGATGCCCAGGGCTCTCTGGCCAGGGACAGAGGATGCTGAGGAGTGAGGCCGTGGCGGCTGGCACCACCCCCACTGTGTCCAGGGTTCCCGGCCCACCTGCTGAGCAGTCACCACATGCGATCGTGTTTTCAACTTGGAGGGAAGGGAGCATGTAGTGAAGTCCTCACAGACTGAGAAACTGAGGCAGAGGAGAGGCTGGTGAGAGCAGGGACAGCCAGAAGCCTGGATGCTGGACAGGACCAAGAACGGCTGGGGACCGTACCAGGCCAAGCCTTGTGAGCCGAGGGGAGAATGTACATTCCTCCCGCTCCCCCCCGCCGGAGGTTGTACACCGAGGGCTCTCAGGTCCCTCTGCAGCGAAGATTGTGAGAGGCAGCAGCGGAAGCCCAGGCTGCTTCTGAACCTCTCCTGGGATGGCGGGGTTTGTTCCCGAGACACACCAGGCTGGGCTCTGCCAAGCACTGAGCACAAGTCTGGGAATTTTGGTTTAGGGGCACCAGGCCTCCCAGCCCAGCCTCCTCACACAGAGCACACTTTGTCCTAGCGACCCACCCACCACCGGCCATCTGGGGGCCATCCAAGCCCTTCTCTGGGGACCCACCTTCTGGCTCTGCATCCCTGCAGGGTCCCCCTTGCGGGTGAGGCTGTTGAGGGTCACATCCAGGAGGGGAAAGGACTCCAGATGGGGTGGGCAATGCTGTGGCGGTGGCTGGGGGACCTCGAGCAGCCACCACGAGCAACCAGCCACCCATGCACCACACAGCGTGCATGGCCACCAACCTCAGGGCAGTGGGATGCAAGGACACGGGGACCCTGGCGCCTCCATGCAAACACCTTGTGTGGGGTCTTCAAACCGCCCCCCCCCCCAGCCTGGTCCCAGAAACGTGGGACCTGGCAGGGGTCTTGGGGATCATTTACCCCAGGAGGAAATACCCAGGTGTCAGGGCCCAGAGCCCAGGCCACAATGTGGGGGTAAAGGTTCCTTCCAAGTTTTGCTCCCAACACTGGTGAGGGCCCCAGCCTGGGTAGGGAAGCTGGGCTGCCCTGGGCCTGGGGTGGGCGCACAGCATAAACCTCTGAGACTCCATGAGATGGCAGGTGGTATCTTCACTGGTGTTCACAGCCCTCTGGGGGCCTGTCTTCTTCCACGGCCCCCAAGGCAGGAGGGCAGCCCACCGCGGCTGCAGGATGTCAGGGCTGGGGCCCGACTCAGGGTTCCAAGTTGGAGCCCGCTCTTACCAGCTCTGGGCCGGCCTCAGATGGTTGGGCTCCCTGGGCCTCAACTTCCCTCCTGCAGACAGACAGGCCTGGAGGCCCCACGCGGTTCTGGCCCCCTGTGACCCCTGGTCTCCCCGCCTCTCTGGACAAAAGGTAGGGTCCCCCAGGCTGTTCACAGGGTGGGCAGGTCGGCAGGTGCCCAGACACTGAACGGGACCACCGCCTCGGGGTCCACGTTTGCAGAGCCCAAGGGCTTCTTACCAATCGCTGGCATCCCCCGGGATTGGTGGGAGACCCTGAGCGCCCCCCACACCCCCACAGCCCGAGTCACTGCAGATTTGTGTCCCCAGGTCCAGCGGAGCTGCAGCTGCTGGGCCAGCCAGCTCTGGTCACGGGTGGGGCCCAGGAGAACGTGCCCCACCCACTGGAGGAGTCGCAGAGCACCCCTCCGAGGCCATCGCAGCCCAGCTCCGTCCTGCCCCGCCCCGGGCCTGCCAGGAGGACCCAGGGGCAGAAAGAAGTGGCAGCAGCCCCAGCCTGGCACACGGCTTCCATCAGAGCCGGCCGGGGCGAGGTCTGGCCGGGGCAACGAGCCTCCTTGCGTCCCAGGCCAGCGCGTCCAGACGAGAAACACACCCACTGCAGACCAGCCCGCCCAAGGCCCTCTCCTGCCAGCTGTCTGCTTTTGAACTTGGGGAAAATGGGAGGCAGATTCCTGCGGTCACAACAGCATCTGCTGTGGTGGGGGGTGGGGACGGGGGACGCTGGGTCCTCACTGTGGACGGGGGATGGCCCGGCCTCCCCGGGGGGTGCTGCTCCCTGGGCAGGGCCGAGTCCCTGTCCCCGGAGCTGCCCCCACCCCAGACAGGGCTCCCTGGAAGAGTGTGGTCCGGAAGGGCCCAGCCCCGCCAGGTGGCCGAGCTGATTAAGCTCCGGGCAGCCGTCCCTGGGCCTGGAGCAGAGGCAGCCCCTCCTTAGCGCTGGGTCAGCCAGAGGCCTCGAGGCGGCTGCCCCGCCCCACCCGCCAGGCGGAGCCAGTTCCCAGCCCTGCAGGGCAGCCCAGCATGCCTGGAATGTTCTCCTGCATCCTGCGAGGTCAGCTGCTCACACGCAAGCAGGGTGGGCAGGCTGCAGGACCCTGGCGACAGGTAGCGCAGGGCGTGGCGTACGAGGTGGAAGGGAAATGCCCCGCACCCCACGCCCTCCCGCTCAGGGTGTCCTGTGCACAGTAGAAACAGGTGCCCAGGGACACGCCTGCACAGTGCAGATGGCAGTTACCGGCCGCTCATCGCCAAGCCTGAGATAAGCATCCTTCGTTCACGGGCGCGGCGAGGGCCGCCGCGGTGCCCGCACAGCCCCTCGCACTCTGCAGGACGGAGCCTTTCTGAGCGTTCGCGGGTCGGAGGCTGGCGCAGTCTCAGATCGGGGCGCACTGTCGAACTGCCCTAGGCGAGGCCACTGTGACTTGAGCTCCCACCAAGGCGCCTAGGAGCTTTCTAGAAGAATTTCAGCTGTGTCCACCGCACTTGCGAGAGCTTGGCAAGTACTGCGTCTGCCCTGTAGTATTATTGTCTAAAAGCTCGGCAT
>RJWJ010039596.1:0-14393 GCA_004363605.1 Indri indri | reverse complement strand
GGGGAACAACGCACCCCTTTTGGAATGGGCTTATTCAAGGCAAGGGAAGCAGAAAAGGGAGGGTCGGATTCCCTCCGCCAAATGACTAAGGACGAGCAAGTTGAAAGATTTGCACAGAATGGATTTTTTTTTTTTTTTTAAATACGTGGATAATGATTTTGAGCAGCCCGGGCCGAACACCTCGGCATGGACGGGCGCGGAATTTCGGGGCCGGGATCTGGATGGAGCTGCAGGGCGCGGGCCAGCGCTCTCCGCGTGTGGACACGCTGCTCTGCTCCCGCGGCCCCGGAGTCAGTTGCAAACCTGGCTCCCAACGCCCAGCTCCTGCACAAGTTGGGCAGGGGCTGTGTGTGTGTGTGTGTGTGTGTGTGTGTGTGTGTGTGTGCGCGCGTGTGTGTGTGCGTGGTGTCACCCGCACCTATATAGGGTGGGGGATTTTTTTTCCGCTCTCTCGACTGTGAGGACGAGGCCGCCCACCCCCAGTTCGCCTGTTCGCAAAGGCTCTCTGGCAAAGGCACTGAGTCCCTGCTTCGGCACGGCCCGAGCCTTGCTCGCTCGCTCTCCTCGGAGTGCCAGAGAAAGCTTCTGGCTCTGGGAGAGAGGCGCCTTGGTTGCAAAATGACAAACCTCAAGTTTTTCTGCTCTCCCTTTTCCCCCTCTTCCTTCCAGATACGTCACGACGGATCAAACAGCTACCGTTTGATGCAGCTTGGCTGTCTGGAGTCCGTAGCCAATTCCACTGTCGCCTATTCCTCCTCCTCTCCTTTAACTTACTCCACCACCGGCACCGAGTTTGCGTCCCCCTACTTCTCCACTAACCACCAGTACACCCCGCTCCACCACCAGTCCTTCCATTACGAGTTTCAGCACAGCCACCCCGCCGTCACCCCCGACGCCTACTCTCTGAACTCGCTCCACCACTCGCAACAGTACTACCAGCAGATCCACCACGGGGAGCCCACCGACTTTATTAACCTGCACAATGCGCGGGCGCTCAAGTCGTCCTGCCTGGACGAGCAGAGGCGGGAGCTGGGCTGCCTCGATGCCTACCGTCGGCACGACCTGTCCCTCATGAGCCATGGCTCTCAGTATGGAATGCACCCAGATCAAAGACTCCTGCCAGGGCCCAGCCTGGGGCTGGCCGCCGCGGGAGCAGACGACTTGCAGGTAAATAAGCATGCAGCGAATTTGTCTGCTCCCTCCCCTCTGCGTCCTCCCCCTCCCGCTCCATTAATGCTTTAATGCTCTGACTGTAAGCCGTCTCCTCTCTCTCTCTCTCTCTCTCTCTCTCTCTCTCTCTCTCTCTCTCTCTCTCTCTCTCTCTCTCTCTCACACACACACACACACACACACACACACACACACACCCCACTTATGGAAAGTTATCAAAACAATTAGGGAGGAGTGTTTCCACTCTGTCCCTCTCATTGGATCCGGGCATTTCACCTGGACGCGCTGGAGTCCGGCCAGCTGCGGACCCCCACCTTTGGTCTGTCCACACGGAAGTCTTTCGCGCATTGACTTTTTGACCCTGAGGGGATGGGACGGGGGAGATCTAGGAGGCTGGAGTTGAGCCAAGTGGACTCAGAGTAAGACCCGATAAGTTGATGACCAATCGCACCCTCAGTCTCTGCACTTTACGGATCTACCCACGCCTCCCGGGCGTTTGTCCCAGATTGAGCTTGCGGAGATCTTACTATAAGTGGGGGTCTGGTTTCTTATTAGAAAATTATTGGAACCCCGAGCTTGAGCAAAAGTTTCACCAAATATACCTGATTGCTGTGGAAAGTAAAGAATCTCAAATGAAAGCCTCAGAAATCCACCCTAATGAAAGAATCTGTACAGTGCACTTCACCACGGTTAGGATTGAGTTTAATTCTCTCTGCCCGGTGTGCACCCGAACCCCATCCCAGTTGGATGATTCACGACTTTATTTTTTTCTCTTCAGGCCATTACATTTTACATAAGATGCAACCCCTAAAAAGATAGAAATGAGGGCATAAAGGAAGCAAAAGAGGGAGAAAAAAGAAAGAGGAAGGGAAAGTGAAAGAAGAAAAGGAAGGAAGGAAGGCAAGGAGGAGAAAGGAAGGAAGGGAAAGAAGGGAGGGAGAGAGGGAGGTAGGGGTGGAAGGAAAGGAAGAAAGATGGAAAGAAGAAAGTAATTCATAAACTGTAGAGGCCATCACTCAGTCAAATGATCTCTCTTTTACTTTCTTTCTTAACACACTTCTGCACATTCTTTGCCAACAATAGAATTTATAATTACGCAATCATATTGTCATAGGCACATTTCAAACAAATGAACCCACAAATGTCCAGTAAAAGAATTCAGAAGACCCAAATTTGTATTTCTTTTTAGCTGAAAGTGCAGCTCTACCTGCGTGCGAGTCCCTACTTTTTCGGTCTGCACAAAGCTGACCACCTTTTGCACGCTCTCCATGACAAATGGAGAGGTATTTCAAGAGCACAAGTTGGAGACGTAAGAGATCCCTTGTTGCGCACAGAAAATCTTTTCCCCTCATTTACCTCTGAGCAAGGGATTATTTTTAAATTAAAGTGAAAATCCTTACAGTTCCAACAAAGAGCCATACCGGCAAGATCGGTGAGGAAGAAAAAAGATTTGGATACGTAAACCTTGACTTTCTACATTTATATTCACAAAATAATTTTATATGCTCAGGGTATTTTTTACATTTTTCGCAAGGATCCCCTTATGTCTCAAGGGGAAAAAAATCTGCTATTCAATGCTTAGCTCAACTAAAACCTATTTACTCCTTTTAATAGCCACGTCTGCTGCTGATTTTTTTGTATCTGTACAAATTTTTTTTCTGTGCTAGGCACAAAGCCGGGCATTTTTCAAAAGAGGGGATTAGAACATTTGCAAGCACCAGACAAAGAGCAAATCCCATGCAAAAGGACACCGTAGTTTATCCAATTTTCGACTTAGTGCCATTCAACTGGTCATTTATGCAATGTCATCCGACCAAACAACATGTTTTACTTATGAGGGGAAAAAGTTTGTTAAGTGAAGGGACCAAGATTTGTTTCTTCTAAGAAAATAAACATATTAACGGTGCGCCAGAGAGTGGGAGGGAAAGTGGTTCACTCCCTTGGAGAGCTTCGAGGCTCTTTACCATACATTTAAGATATTTTGAAATCTTTTCTTCAGCCAAATTCTTTTTTATATATATACTTAATCTCCCTTTTCCCTTTTATTACTCATATCAAGGCAATATTACTCATACTGAGGGAAACACTCCAAGATACTAGAGGAAACAGAGTATGGTTATGATATATGCATACATCTTTACATAGATACAGACGTATGTGCATATATCATACTCTGTATCCATATTTATATGTCTATCTACCTAACTATGAATGTTATGTAGCAAATTTGTAAATCTGGCAAGTTATTTTCTTCCACTCTTCTTGGACCAAGTTGGCAAAATGAAAAAGAAAGAAAGAATCATAGCTACTTTTAAAACGAGAAATGGGGAGGGAGTGTGTGGGAGAAACCCGTCTCTCTCCTTTCATTTCTTCCTTTTTAAAACATTCATCAGCATATGCCTCATTTCAAATGCAACAAATGTAAATATACTTTTCCCTGCACAGAATTTTAAGTGAAAGTCCAATGGTTTGGAGGGCAGTCTAAGTCTGCCTAACAGATGCAAACAGTCTTGTGGCTTCAGTTCCATCTTTGAGTCCCCTAAAAAGATTTGCTATGGCCAACAAAGGAAACTGTCACACCTTTTCCCATCACCGCTTTAATTTATGCTCAGTCTCCAAGTTTTTTTTTTCATATTGATTTGATAATCACTTTAAGGCAGAACATTTAAAATAAGAAAGAGCTCATGAGTAGGTTGAAAAGGGGGGTCTTACAGGCCTGCCTCAATATGGTGAAAATGGGGAGGCGAAAGGGAGCCAGGGTTGTAAAGGTTGTTTTGTAAAGTGGGTTTTTATTATGCACCGACTCTCTCCGCATTTACTTAACTCTTCACGGGCTGTTGGGTAGGTTAACACCCTTCAAGGCCTCTTTCATGTCCAATACCTCGTTTGTTTGTAAAGGAAAATGAGCCTTTAACACATTTTGATTCAAAAAAAAAAAAAGACAGAGAGAAATTTTTATTTTTCTTAACCAAAAATCAGCAAATCCTTTCCACCTTTCCACCTTTCCAGCTCAAATGATTCCTCAATCCATTAGGAGCCTGAAGATCTACAGTGAGTGAACCTGAAGGTATTTCCTTCATAAGGCCCATTTTGCGTAGCATTATAGGATGTCCCTACATTTGGGGTAAAACAGAACCTCCAGAAGATATCTTGAATCCTGCATATGAAATGCTCCGTTGAGCCTCCAAGAAACCCACAGTCCTAGGCTTGACACTCTAGGTGTAATTTGCTCCACTCAGAAAGTGCTGAGTGTACACTGCCTATATATATGCTATGTGCCTTGATGGAGACTCAAAGGGCTTCTCATTCTCTTATGCCAAGATGAAAGGCTCTCAGGCACTTTGAAGTGTAATATTCTATGGTGATGTAAAATGCATACCTTAAGATTTATACAACTTTTAGACTGTGGTTTTTCTTGAGATTTTTTCCTTGAAATTGTGTTTGCTGACAAACTTGCTTCAGCTCAATGTTTGCTTTAAAATGTCTATTGAGATGGGGTTCAGGGACGGGCCAGTTTCAAAGACTTTACCCACGTGGCCATACCTATCAGGATCTATTTGACTGATTTTATTTATTTTATTTTTTGTTAAGGGCTCTGTGGAAGCCCAGTGTGGACTTGTTCTCAATGGCCAAGGTGGAGTGATAAGAAGAGGTAAGTAACAGCGTGTTAACCCTAAACATTCTTCTCTTATCTGTTACATTGTTTTGAAGATCTGATGGTGCTTTTAAACATCAGATTCCTTGTCTGATGATTAAGAAAACAATTATTCTTAGTGAATTATTCTACTTCCACACAGGTGTACCTACATTAAAAAGTTTCCCTTCTTTCATTGAGGCTTGAACCCAGGCAATGCCCAAAAGACTTTTGATGGAGATATTTGTTGTTCCTCCTCACAGAACAGTGACAGAATCAAAGTTAGAAGCAAAAAAGAAAAAAGAAAAGGAAAAGGGAGGGGAGTTTCTCACATCCCCTTCCCCCAACACCAATACAACATCCTCAAGCAGAATTTCAGGTCTCTTTTAGCCCTAAATGTGCCAGCCACAGCCTGGGTGTTTGAGGTGATGGTGTTAGCTTGAGGCTTTGAGGGATTCTGTGAAAGGCTAGACCATTGAGGCTTTAGGGGAGGCTAATGAAACACCAATATTGTAGCTGCCTTTATTTTTCTAAATGTCCAGAACATTTCTTTCTTCAAGGGAGGGTGGGAGGAGGAGGCGGTGTTAACTGTACTGGATAAAGCTTTCTTGTTCCCATCTGTTGAGGAAAACATCTGAATCCAGAGTTACCCATGGAATTGGAAGGGGAGGGAAGGCAAGAGGAGAGGAGAGAGCTGTTGCTTTCAGTTCAGGCACTGAAGGGGGCTGCATCTCAGATGTTCCATTTTGACAAAAGGTTTTGAACTATGACATTCTCAGGGCCTCAAGGCAGTGCAGATTTTGTTGGCCTCCCCACTTAACTGTACTCAGAGCCTCTGAAGTTTATTTTGCTCGCGAGCTGAGTAACCCGAGGAGCACGAAAGCAAGAGGGACCAGCTGTTATCCCAACTTCATACGAATTAATAAGACGTGGCCTATTCACCAAGACTAATTCCTGCTCCAGGGCCGCAGTTGTCTTTGGTAACCCAACCACTAAAAACTGAGTCACTTCGGATCATACCGAATAAATGTCCTGCAGTCCCTCTCCATCTCTTTCAAAGCTTCTTGAAAAATTTGCTTTTCTGGAGAGAGTAATGTACTGGTAGAAAGCAGTGGATTGTTTCATGTTTAAACTGCGGCTTTCATAACCTAATGTGCAATGTGAAACTCTGTTTAAATTGAGGGGGAAAGGAAACAAAGAGTGCTTTCCTTTCAGAACTTGGCTATTGTAGTGGTTTTGGAGTTTACATTAAATTTAAAAGAGCTCTTCAACTCCGTTATTTCACCCTCCAGAGATTTAAAAGCTAGTTTTTTTAAAAAAAAAAAAAAAAAGAAAAGAAAAGAAAATACCTACTGGTATTGTTCCACAAAGATTTTTAAAATGAGCAGTATTAAGTTTTTAAAGAAATGCTAAGTTTGTCAACCCAGCTAGTACTCAGCTGTATTGAAATGACACGAAATAGGCCCAAGGCTGGTGAATATTGAAATAAAATACACACACTGTTGGAGGAGGTAAACAACAACAGCAACAACAACAAAATACACAGAGAAAAGAGGACCAGGTGAGAGGAGCTGATCAGGGTTTTCCTGGGCGGGTAAAACTAAAGGTGAAGCAGAGCCCTCCGGGCGCACAGAGATGTCGGTGGTGCTGAAGGACAGCGCCACTAATTAAACGGGAGCCCGCGCCTCCCAGAGCCAGCTCCGGCTACTGTGGTTTTTGCATTCAGTTTCGCACTTGCTCCAAAATCACCTTCTCAAATGCTTGGAAATTGCATCTCGGCATACGATAGCTGACAGAGGGTGGAAATTATTCGAGGCCAAGGATAGGAGAGGAGATAGCTATGGAATCGTTGAATTTCTGGGTGGAGATTTAAGGGACACCCTCTCACCTCGTCACCCCATCCTCTCAAGAAAGACCAAAGCTCTTAGGTATCTACAAGGCGTGAACTGCGGTCTTACTTTGTCAGAGGCACAGACATAGTCTTCCTTAGGTGATGCTTTATTGTTCTTGTAGAATTCGGTACCCATTCGTTTCACCTAAAAATCATCACTGAATGTGCTGTTTTAAACCAGACATGGATCTCACAGGAGAACAGTGCAGCTTTAAAGAGAAAGGGAACATAACTTGGGGTTTATGCCTGCATTGTTTGACTAAACTCCAATCCCCCCACTTTGAAGGAATTCAGAATTTAGCTGCGGAGTTTATTCCATTTCAGCTGTCTTAGAGAAAAGCAAGTTCACCTGGTTGGGCCCTGGAGAGGAAGGTGTGTGTCTGAAACAATCAACGTTCTTGACAATTTACAAGAGGTTAGCAAGGGAGTGTTGTCTTAAAAAGGGGTGTATGATCCACAGAGCCACCCAGTTCCCCATCTCAGGACTTCCTGTTTTTAAAGAAATGCTAAGGAAGCTTCTTTTCTCTACTGTCATAATAATGCACAGGACGAGTTATACCAACAGCTCAGATCACCTTTGTTCATCAAAAATCAGGAGGATATTAACTCAAGCACTCTGCCATATAACCCAATATTGTCTAACAACTTGGATAAGAATGTCTATTTCTATTCCAGTCTCCACATGAAACACGATTTATTGAAAAGCACAACTTTTCACCATTTTGTCTCTCCTGATAAGTTCTTGGATAAATTTTCATTTCTAATGATTTCCAGAATTTACTGTGGAAGGAAAAAATAGATTTCACTTCGATAAACTCCCAGATATTCTTCTTGAAGAAAGATACATGCCTATATACCTTCCATGAGTTTGTCAGGAGATTGTCCTGGTTGGCAGTGGTGTGAAGAGGTTGGGGGTGGGGTGGTCCCAGTTATTTTTTTCAATTTGGCCACTTTTGCTTGTAAAGAACCAAATATCATTGTCTTGACTCACTTTATTAAGTGGCAATTACATTGGGTTTGCCTGTAATGAAGGCCTGATAGCCAAAGAATACATGGAAGAGGGGGCAGCGGCGAGGTAATTACCACCTAGATAAAATATTTGCCACCGCCTTGGAGGCGCAGCTCCCCTCGCGCTCACTCTCGGTTAATGGTGTGCGCGATTTTGCCCGCAGCTCCGCCACTCCAACCATCAGAACCAATAATCTTTACTTTACCCTGTGCTGGCGTATCGATAGCTTCTTTCGCCTCGGGCGTCGGCTTTGATATGTTAATATTACTGAGTAGCAAATTCTGCAGAGATCATATTAATGTTGTACGTACAGAGTGGAGCTTTGCCTTCGTTGAATATTCAGACACTGGGTTTCAAAAGGCATCTCTTGAAGAAATGAGGCTTCTATTTACAGGAGTCGTCTGTGTTTTTAATCATTAAAAAAAAAAAAAGAAAGGAAAACCCACTGTTCTTTTCCCCGTGAATCTTCTAAGGCTCCCCTATGTCCGCCTCCCCTTTGTCAGGCTAGGGTCCCTTTCATTTCGTGCTCTGAGTATTTAATCATAAGTGAACAATGCTGATGACGACGACGATGATGATGAAGCTAATAATGAACGGATCGAGACTGGAGTCGCAGGGTAGGGGTTGAATTGGGTAGTGGGCTGTGGCCTTCATAAGAGCACGGAGGTGAGATGTAAAGACTTAGCTTTTCCAAGTACGGTGGAAAGTGACATTTTGGCCCCGGTCTCTTTTGTGGAATCGGGATGGCAAACTAAAAAAAAGGGAGGGAGGGTGGGTGTTGGGGAGGAGGGAGAGAGAAAAAAATGAAAAAAGTGAAAAGGGGAAGCGCCCTTGTTTCGCTTTGTGATCATTCTGCCTTGCAGCCCCAGGCTAATTTCAGAAGCTTAAATACCGCCATAGCCTCTGGGCCACGCGGAGAGGGAGCGGACCCGGCCACCGGCAGGCAGGAGCGCTTTCCCGATTGCCCGTGGCTACACAAAATACAAACTACCTTGAATCAAAACATTTTGGGGGAATTAATATGACCTGAACTTTGCACGTTTTGAGCGAGCTGGAGTTTATCAGATCGCTTAGAGGTGACTGGCACGCCAAGGTGGAGGCATTTATGCTGCAGTACAAATATTGTCAGATCTGATTTAATTTCTGTAAAAAAAAAAAAAAATGCTTCCTTGAAACGGAGCCTTGGCTTCAATTGTCCAGTCTACTAAGAACAGGTAGGTGGGACCTGACCGCCTTCCCTGTTGCTGCCCTCATGGCGGCCTTCGGGCTCCTTGTGCAGCAGGATGGCTTTCCACTGCTGCTTCGGGTTTCACAGGGCCCCGAGCCTTGGACTCCGGGTTGGAGAGAGGCGTCGGCTCTTTCAGCAGCTCCTGGAAGGAGTAAGATTGGAGCAGGGTGGGAAGCCTTGTTTCTCTTCCTTTGTCAGTGCCCCTGGCGAGTGACTACGGGGAATATCTCTCTCTCTCTCTCTCTCTCTCTCTCTCTCTCTCTCTCTCTCTCTCTCTCTCTCTCTCTCTCTCTCTCCCTCTCTCTGTCTCTGTCTCTCTGTCTCTCTGTCTCTCTGTCTCTCTCTCTCTCTCTCTCTCTCTGGCAACTGGAACTGGCCAAAACTCATCTCCATGGCTCTTCCATTGTGGGTGAAAATAGAGCTATAATTACGCCTGGAGCCTCACCTGCCTTAGTCCCCAAATGCAGATGCTGCTGATTTGAAATTCAATCTCCTTCATAGGAAGTCTTAAAACTTTTGTACCAAAGCGTTCTAGAGGCATGGTTTGTTGGGAATATTGGGGCGGGTAGCTAGGAGAGGGGAACTGCTTTCCCATAGCCTATGGTCTTCTCTCTTATTCTTTATTGCTTTGAAAATCATCAAAAGTCAAAGCACTCTCTGCACTGAGGAATGGGGATTAATCCCCTCCATACGCGCTATTACCATACCCACCACCACATTCGACTAGCCGTTCTCCTCGAGCAGACCTCCCTTTCTTTTGTTCTGCCTGGAATCTGCTCCCGGAGAAGCTCATTCAGTCCTGGTAATCCAGTTATACCTGTAATGCCATACCCTTCCCCCAAACAGCACAATTCGCTGCGGACAACTCATCAAAGGCCTAATTGATTGCAATTAAGCCCGCACTCCTTTGCTATTTGATTACAATTAATATCTGCTGCCGTGGGTGGAGGGAGGGGTAACATGGGGGAGGAGGATTGGGAAGGGTGAGAGGCTAGAGGGGAAGCAGCGGAGAATAATCCTACCCACCCAGCTCACACGCGCAGCTCGCAGAAATGCAACGGCAGAACAAACAGGGACAGGAAACTCCTGTAATAGCTTACACATTTTTAATGTGTCAGAAAAAACGAGCGATCACTGGAGATGAAGAAGGGGAGAAGAAAAATCCCTGCCGTTTGTATTTCTTTCATTTGAATTGTAAACATCTGTTTGGCTGTAAGGCGAACAGAACATTTATTTTGCTCTCAAGATTTGGTCTAATTATGTCAACACCGACGCGGCGACGAGTGGGGCGGCGCTGTGGCTTTGGAGAGGCTGCGCGCAGCGGCCCAGCGCCCGGAAGCCGGCTAGGAAGTATTGATCGCACCTGGAGAGCGCGCGGGGCCTCTCGCCACAGCCGGGTGTGTTCTTAGAGGGGGGAGGCCGCGCTTGAGGCTGAGAGGCAGGTTTAGGGGCGCCCGGGGAGCCTTAGCTCCTTGGAGACAGCCGCGGATGTTTCCTCTGACCTAATAGCTTGGGAAGAGAAGAGGAAAAGCTCGCCTAGGCGTCAGTGCTTGGCTTTTTCCAGCCATTCGCAGCACAGACTGTGGGAGACCGTCTTGTCCCGCTTCACAGCTCACACCCTGCGATGTGGTCCGGTGGCCTTTACTCAGGCTGATGAGAGGCGCGTGCATCCATTTTCCCTTGTACCTGCTCACCAGCTGGGGAGATAAGTAGAGCAGGTGGGAGCATGTTCATTTTTCACATGTGCAGACTGAGGCCTAGAGTGTTCCTCACACAAGGTTGCCTGGGTCTCCAGTTTGCCAAGTTCTTACTTGTAGCCCCTTTCTATTTCCACTACCCCACACTGTACCTGCAGACATACGGCCAGATGTTCCTGGCGAAACCCAGAAGAAGGTAGCCCCAACCCATGCTTCAGGCTGCATGGGGTCTGAGAAGGTATGGCAGCTGAGAAACTGCATCTATGTGCATCTATGTGCCTAGCTTTTTCACACCTACAGTGTCTTTGACTGACTTCTTCCTGTAGCTATGATAAAGTTATCCCTTTTATGAAATCCATGTCCTAGACAAGGGACCTTAAGTAGATAGTTCCTGATTTCTAACACTGTTACCATAGCTACCCATCCGAATTTGCGGCATCACTGGAAATAAAGAGCCCTATCTCCAAATTTGAAAATAATGACCTCCGTGGAAGTATTGCTTCTGTGAACTATGAATGGAAAAGAGATGAACTCTGGAGAAGTTCTGCATGATTATGCTGGCTGTAGCATCAAAGACATTCTGAACTGGGATGCTAGATCTAGAATAACTATCACACAATTTCAGTAAGAGCTGACATGCAACACAAGCACCATGAGCAACTTCAACTGGTAACACTGGCGATGACTACCGTAAATTGCTTGATGTAGTCCACTGTTTCATGACTTTCCTTCTTTGAGATTTCATCATTACCATCTGTAGTCTGGATCCCCTTGAAGAAGTCCCACCCCCTCAGTACCTTCATTCCAAATGCAAAATTCTGGGTATATTGACCTATTACTTTTTTCTATCTCCCTCAAAAAAAATAAACAATTGAGAAGAAAGATATCAGGTTCCCCATGTTGCTGTAAACTCTACAAGTTGCCAAATCTTTAGCCAGAATGAGAGAGTTCCCCAAGGCCGCAGCAATGCCAAGTATCAAAGCAACAGAAATTCCCTTTAAAGATGCTGTGACATAAAAAATAAAAGACCCTAGAGTTGATGGCTAATCCTGAATACAAAATAAATCCTTCAGGCAATTTGTGTGTGCATAAAACATACTCTTAATATGCAGCCAGTGTAACTTACCTAATAAATGCCTACTTTAGCATAAGCCAGAAACCCAACCTGGATATAAGAAAAAGAGACTCAGGGCCCAGGGAGGTAGCACATGCTAGGTACTGGATTCAGTGGTTTCCCTGGGAGCAGCTGGCTTTTAGCACACGGGGTTCACTTTGCCAAAAGGGGGCTGTTTTCCAATGGGAGAGAGCATGAGTTAAGTCCTTCTTTTACAAAAACAATAGGCTTCTACTTCTCCCTAAATTAGGTTTGTAACGCACTGAAGATTAGTAAAGATAGGAAAGGTCTAAAATTGTGTCCTTCCCTGACCATAGCAGCCAAAAAACTAATATGTACATATACCCAAACACTCCCTTCTCTCACTCATAGTGAACTTGGAACCGATTGGGTAAGATTCCTGTGTCCTCAATTGCATGCTGGCTTGTGTACAAGAGAGGGTGGTTTACATAAGAGCATAAATTTGCTTATGATTCATAGTGACTGTTGGTAGAGTCCCGGTTTTAGAAGAGAGCTATATGAATTTTGGATATAGACATTTGTTTGTTTAATATTTTTGTTTCAGACTGACCTAAATTCTAAAGTAATCAGTCATGATTCTCATAATATTACTCTAAAACCAAGATACATTGATACCTATCTTGTTTTCTTGTTCATCTCAACTTTTGAGAATTCACTTAAGAGCTTATTTTTAATATGCATTTTGCATCTATAGGCACGAAGAGAAAACATGAACAAAAGTGAAATAGTAGCCTCAGGTCCAAGAATCTGGGAAAATGTTTGTATCATTATTGTTATTATATTCTGATTTAAAACTCTCTGGGAATGCAAAGTGGGGAAGTACAGGAGAACTTGTGTTTCCAGCTCCTAAGGCAAGTGTTTGCACAGTTTTCCAAGTTTTCATGGTATTGGCTACAAGTTTGAATCCAAGAAAAAGATTTTAATTTGACAAATGAGATAATGATCTCTCGGATTTCAAATTGAGGGTAGGTTTCCAGGCACTTGTGGGGGCTTTTGGCCAAGTATAGGATCCAACTTCCAGCCGGGAGATAGTTGGCTCCCCTGACATTCCTACTAACTTCTCTCCCATTCTGGGAGAGAAGCATTTAGCCTGGGAATGCTTAGGGAGAAAGATCTTGGTTACTCTCCAGCACTTTCAGGGGAAACTTGGGTGTCATAAGCCAGAAGGAATTCCAGAAAGTACAGTGGTAAAAACATTTTAAGGGGAGTGAGGCTAGCTTGTCCCCCCCCCCCGCCTCCCCAGGTCTGAAGTTCCTTTGCCTTTTTAAATGTTCTTCTACGTTATTTAGCTATGATGCCCAGGGAACACACTGAAATATGAATGCCAGAGACTCCATCTATGCAACATTTCACTGTGCTGCTTAGTAAAAGAGGGTAGGAGCTACTTGAGAGGCAAGTGATGAGTCCACTCTAGTACTTCTCAAACTTTAACCAGCACGTGGATCATCTATGGGTCTTGTTAAAATGCATTTTCTAACTCAGAAAGCCTGGAGGTAGGACTGAGATTTCACACTTCTACCAAGTTCATAGGACATTCAGATGCTGCCCAATGAAGACCACACTTTGAGTAAAAATATCTTGATCAACACTCTTCTGTCCACTTTTCTTGTCCCATCTATGTTTTTCCCCTTCTTGACCCTTTTCCAGTGATGGGTCTTATGATAGCTGCTAACTGAAGAAATCAAATGCATGCTCAGAAAGGCCAAATCACTGTGAATTTAAATTTGCCACCGAACCTTAAAAACTCTACCCTCAGATTCCTCAATTCATGAGGCAGCCTTGGATCCCAAGACCATATAGTCACCAGACTAGCAGGGTGGACATCAGCTCTGGACTTTTTCAGTGGATGAGGAATTGGGCAGCAGGCAACTCTCCTCTGAGATTATCACCCTTGAGTCTTCAAGTCTACTTCAGTCCTCACTGGTTGTCTGAGGATAGAGAATGTACACTGTTGTTCCTGGAGGAGATGGAAGCTCAAGGAGCTTGCTGGACCTAGGAGACAGAAAGCTTCTGTTCTAGGAACCTCAGCATGGCAAAATTGCTTTGGTGATTTTGGTGCTTTTGCTATTAACAGTTATCTTTGCTTTACTCCCTAATAGTAATAATGACAATAACAATTACAACAATAATATTACTGGCAACTAACATTTAGTAAGTGTTACCGTTACTGTGTTCTAGATCTTGTGCTGTGTTTGTCTATGTGTGTTGATACCGAGGGCTGGGATAGAGTAGAGGTACTTGACGCATTGTCACCTATATGTGTTGGAAATTTCTGGCAATGGGCAAATGATTTTAGTGGTATCTGGGATTGAGTGACTGTGGTCCCTTAGATGGTAGATGGATGAGAGAAAGGAGATGGCAGTTTTTAAATATTTTGGAATAGACAATTGTGAATAAAAAGTTTCTATCTATTGTGTATGTGTGTTTGTGTGTGTCTATGTGTATATAAACACACAACCATGAATAAATAATACCTATCCTTTGTGGGGTTGGAATTCAGGGTTTTTAATTAATTGAAGCATTTCTTGTCATGGATGATGTCAAAATTAACACTGGTGAGCCAGTCTACACTCTATAGAATGCCAATTTTGTCTAATGTTACAATTGTACCCTCACAAACATTTTATGT
>RJWJ010039595.1:0-14384 GCA_004363605.1 Indri indri | reverse complement strand
AAAAAGTTTTCATTCAATAATGAATTTTGTGATTTTTGACAATGATTTTTACTCCTCTCCCCAAATGGATGTATATAATAGATGTCAGCCAAAGAGAACTACAAAATCTCTTTAAAAGTCCATTATTAAACCACATATCCAATTATTTTTTATAGTTATTGAATGACACTAAGATTTAAAACTTAAATGTCTGAAAAATTTGTTTTCAGATAAACCAATCAACTGTGATAGAAGTAAAATTTTTGTTATACTTCTCAACTGTACCAGGTACTTTAATATATAATCTCATAAAGACCCCGTGGCAATCCTGTGATGGAAGTACTATTATTTTCATTGCTTTATAGATAAGGAGACCTCAGCTTCTGGAAGTTAAGTGACTTCCCCAGGTCCGTGAACTAAAAAGTGGCAGGGCCATGACTTGGACACTGGTCTGACTCCATAGTTCATGTTTTCAAACTCTTTTTGCTACATCTCCCAAAAGCAAAAGGTGAAATTTATGGTAGTTCAGACATTCTCATGTCCACAGTGTGGGGGAGACGGTTGAGATCAATTCTATTCCTTTTATAAAGGTTTAACAGAGGTACAAATTTGGCCACTCTTCTGCCTTTTCTTTCTGGAAAAAAGAAGGGCAGGGCCTTCTACATCAATGCCAAGAAATATATTTCATAAGCCAACTTATTTTAAAAATATTTTCCCCTTTCCTGAACATTCTGCTTGTTTTCCATGAGACCTCTCTACACATTGTAATAAGCACCCCATACCTGTGGCAAACGTATACTGTGAGATTCCTGACAATATCATTACAAGTTAGCAAGAAAAGTTTCCAAAAATGTCAGTCACATTAAAAGCTGTCACCTGTCTTTACCCAGTGCTGACTAATTTAAGGAGACTCCTGCAGGAGGGTATCTGGGAAAGAATTTTTCTTCTTAGAGATGGGTGAAGAGAGGACCCATCTTTCTTTAGCTTTTTGTTTGGTGTGTTTAATGTGAGGACGTGCCATATGGAACTTCTGCAACTATTAATATTTTGGGATTATGAGGAAGAGGCTAAGAGAATTCAAGAAAAGACAACCCACTGCTGACATCATTGAGCCTCTGAACCAGTCTGGGGATGCATGTTTCCAAACTTCTTTTTATATAGGCAATAAAATGTCTGTATTAACCAAAAAAAAGAAAAAAAAAAAACCGCTGGCTGTGACACCACCACATTTGTTTTCTAGTAAATTAATAATAACTGTGCATGTACAAGAGGAAACAAAGCACGTTTGAAGAGAGCAGCAGTTAAGAAGGTACTTTCACCTCCATGTATTTTGAATTCTATGACAGTCTTCCTTTTCCATCTCTCAGACAGGAGTTTTTTCCTTTTTTCTACTGATATGTTAGCCAATCTTAAATTCAGAGTACTAAATCCAAAAGGAGAAAAAGAAAAAAATCAGAATCCTAAAAAAAAGCCACTGTATATTTTTTCCTGTACTTTGAAGGGGAAAAAGAGTTTACCTTCTTACCACAACAGATGGTTTTAAACCAGTGATTACAAAATTCTGAAGGTAAAATGGTTTAATTACAAAGTCAATACTGCCTCCAACCCAGGCTGAGTCTTTAGTGTAAAAACAACAGACGGAGCAGTGCAAACGCTAGGACAATGTTTAACCAGAACTTTGCATAGCTACTGCAGTAGGCTTCCCATGGGGCTTTAGTAAACTACAGAGCACATGATTCTGGGCTCCTATTCGTTGAATGACCTCAAGGCTAAGAATTATATATGTGTATATATATGTCACTATGCAACGTATGCACGTACGCACAGAAGTCTGATGAGTTTTACTGGAACCCAGTATTATGAAACAGTTTCAACTTTAGCAAAAATGAGCAATAAAGAAAAGTGAAGGACACACAAAAAAGGAATTTGTCTCAGGATTGAATTTGTAGTTCAGTTAAAAAGAACACCTTTCTGAAATTATGTTAGTAAACCTACGTTCTAAACATTAAATTGTCAGTTTTTGCTTAAAACCCAAAGGAAAATTAATGACATACTAGAAAAATGATTCAATTGCTAGATGTTTATAAATATGTTTTTAATCACACAAGAGGGAAAAATCTAAGTTTGCTTTCTTTATAAACATTACCTTATTTTTCCAAAGCAAAAATGATAGGAGGATACAAAAAATTATTCTTCTATTAAATCCTGATTCTAATTAAATTTATAATACTAAGAAATAAATATGAATGCCTAGGGAAAACTTTCTTATATGTTTAACAATATACTTTTATATCAAATGATCTGGTTAGTGAGATTTTTGAATTTTATCCATTAAATAGAATTAGAACCATCCATTAAAACCGATGTAAAAGAGAAGCACATGCATTTTCATTAAGGTGGTATATTTTTGCCTCATATCCACTAAACATTTAATAGAGGCAATTACAAGATAGTTAGGGTCACTGGGCTAAGCAGGTGTGGGAGGATCTAAATAGTTAGGTAAAATAAACATTTCTGATGGTCTTATCTCTGTGCCTTCTGATCCTAATAAATGTTGCCAGAATAATCTAAAACAACTCTTCTAGCAACTCTCTGCAGGGAATTAAAATCAGAAGCATTTTGTGATTTCCAATCTGTTTAGATTTCTCTGGAAGGAAAAATACCTCATTCCAGAAGGAAGTGGCTGGAATTATATTCAATAAAATTTGGAGACATTGGTGTTGGGGTTAAAATATGGATAAAAATAAAAATAAATAAATAATATGTTTTGAAAATGAAAGTGGCTTAAAAGGTGCATTTTTAAAACATTACATTAAGGCAAAGTAAGTAAACTGAACCATAATTACCACACCTTAGTATCACCCTTAGAGAAGTAGTAAAATTTAAATGCCCAAATTCTTAGTGAAAAGACTTATATCCAATTGCTTACGTGATTCCATTCTCTGCCTCAAGTTTTCTAAAAAGTCCTGAAGCAAAGGGTGAACTATCTTACTCTTTAAGTCTCAAATAGAATTAAGAAGTTCTTCGGGATTCCTTAGTGATAAGTTCTCGAAAAGCATTCATTTGAAATTCACTTACTCTCCTTCTTTTGCCACTCTCACGTCCCACTTAACAGGCAACCAATCTAATGTATTTATTATTTATTTCAGAATATTATGGGGATACAAAGGTTTTGGTTACATGGATTGCTTTTGTACTGGTTGAGTCAAAATTATAAGTGTGCCCATCGCCCAGAGAGTGTACAGTGTACGCGTTAGGTACAATTTTACCCATCCCCTTTTCTTCCTCCCTCTTGCATGATTTCCATTGAGTTTTCCATCTGTGCACATGCTGATCAGTTAGTTCCAATTTAATAGAGAGTACCTGCAGGGTTTGTTTTTCCATTCTTTAGAAATTTCACTTAGGAGAATGGTCTCCAGTTCCATCCAGATTTTGCAAAAGATATTAATTCATTTTTTATGGCTGAGTATTATTCCATGGTATACATATAGCACATTTTATTAATCTACTCATGAATTGATGGGAACTTGGATTGATTTCACATCTTTGCGATTGTGAATTGTGCTGCAATAAACATCCTAGTGCAAGTGTCTTTTTGATAAAATGATTTTTTTTCCTTTGGGTAAATACCCAGTAATGGGATCACTGGATCAAATGGTAGGTCTACTTTTAGTTCTTTGAGGTATTCCATACTACTTTCTCCATATTACTCCATACTACTTAGAGGTTGCACTAGTTTGCAATCTCACCAACAGTGTATAAGTGTTCCTATCTCTCCACATCCATGCCAGCATCTATTGTGTTGGGACTTTTTGATAAAAGCCATTCTTCACTGGGGTTGGGTGATATCTCATTGTGGTTTTGATTTGCACTTTTCCGATGATTAGTGACATTGAGCATTTTTTCATATGTTTTTTGGCCGTTAGTCTATCTTCTTTTGAAAAGCTTCTGTTCATGTCTTTTGCCTACTTTTTAATAAGGTTCTTTGATTTTTTCCTTGCTGATTTGCTTGAGTTCTTTGTAGAATCTTGTTATTAGCCCTTGGATAATCGGATATATAGCATTGGATATATAGCATGTTATGCTGGATATATAGCATGCAAATACTTTCTCCCATAGTGTAGGAGACAGAGTCTCACTCTGTTGCCCTGGCTAGAGTGAGTGCTGTGGCGTTAGGCTAGCTCACAGCAACCTCAAACTCCCGGGCTCAAGCGATCCTACTGCCTCAGCCTCTCAAGTAGCTGAGACTAGAGGCATGCACCACCATGCCCAGCTAATTTTTCCTATATATTTTTAGTTGTCCAGATAATTTCTTTCTATCTTTTTAGTAGAGACGGGGTCTCGCTCTTGCTCAGGCTGATCTCGAACTCCTGAGCTCAAACAATCCGCCCGCCTCAGCCTCCCAGAGTGCTAGGATTACAGTCATGAGCCACCGCGCCTGGCCTGCAGAAGCCTTTTAATTAAATCAAGTCCCATTTCTTTATTTTTGTTGTTGCTTTGATTGCCCTTGGGGTCTTCTTCATAAATTCTTTGCCTAGGCCAATATCTAGAAGAGTTTTTCCAACATTTTCTTCCAGAATTCTTGTGGTTTCATATCTTAGATTTAAGTCTGTGATCCATCTTGAATTAATTACTGTAAATGGTGAGAGATATGGGTTCTGTTTCAATCTTCTGCATGTGGCTATCCAATTTTCCCAACCATTTATTGAATAAGGATTCGTTTCCCCAGTATATATTTCTGTCTACTTTGTCAAAGATCAGATGGCAATATGTGGATGGTTTTATCTCTGAGTTCTCTGTTATGTTCCATTGGTCTATGTCTCTAATTTTGTGCCAGTACCATGTTTTTTTGATTAGTATGGCCTTGTAGTATAGCTTGAAGTCTGGTAAAGGGATGCCTCCAGACTTGCTCCTTTTACTTAAGGTTGTTTTGGCTATTTGGACTCTTTTCTGGTTCCATACGAAGCATAGAATAATTTTTTCTAGATCTGTGAAAAATGACATTGGTATTTTGATAGGGATTGCATTGAATCTGTAAATCACTTTGAGTAGTATGGACATTTCAACAATGTTGATGCTGCCAATCCATGAGCATGATATATTTTTTCATTTGTTTATATCACCTGCAATTTCCTTCCTCAGTGATTCATAGTTCTTTTTTTTTTTTTTTTTTTTTTTTTTTTTTTTTTTTTTTTTTTTTTTTGAGACAGGTTCTTACTCTGTTGCCCTGGCTAGAGTGAGTGCTGTGGCATTAGCCTAGCTCATAGCAACCTCAAACTCCTGGGCTCAAGTGATCCTACTGCCTCAGCCTCCTGAGTAGCTGGGACTACAGGCATGTGCTACCATGCTTGGCTAATTTTTTCTATATATTTTCAGTTGTCCAGATAATTTATTTCTATTTTTTTAGTAGAGACAGGGTCTCGCTCTTGCTCAGGCTGGTCTCGAACTCCTGAGCTCAAATAGTCCTCCCGCTTTGGCCTCCCAAAGTGCTAAGATTACAGGCATGAGCCACCACGCCCGGCCTCACAGTTCTTATTTTGGAGATCTTTTACCTTCTTGGTTAAATATATTCCTAGGTATTTTATTTTCTTTGTAGCTATTGTGAAAGATGTTGAGTCTTTGATTTGATTCTCAGCTTGACTGTTGTTAGTGCATAGGAATGCTACTAATTTGTGTACATTGATTTTGCAAACTGAGACTTTACTGAATTTATTTATCAATACCAGGCATCTCTTGGCAGAATCTTTGGTGTTAGATATAAGATAATATCTTCAACAAAGACCAATAGTTTGGCTTCCTCTTTCCCCATTTGAATACCCTTGATTTTATTCTCTTGCCTGATTGCTCTGGCCAGGACTTCCAGCATTATGTTGAATAGAAGTGGTGACAGAAGGCACCCTTGCCTTGTTCCAGTCCTGAGTGGGAGTGCTTTCAACATTTCTCCATTCAGTATGATGTTGGCTGTGGGTTTGTCGAACGTGGTTTTTATAATTTGGAGGTATGTCAATCTGTGCCTATTTTGTTAAGAGTTTTCTTTTTTATCATAAAATGGTGCTAAATTTTGTTAAATACTTTTTCAGCATATATTGAGATGATCATATGATCTTTGTTTTTGCTTCTGTTTATGTGGTAAATCACATTTAGGGATTTACATATATCTAACCATCCTTGCATCCCTGGGATGAAGCACACTTGGTCGTGGTGGAATATTTTTTTGATGTGCTTCTGTTGGTTTGCTAGAATTTTATTGAGGATTTTTGCATCTATACTCATGAGGGATATTTTTCTATAGTTTTCTTTTTTTGTTGTGTCCTTTCCTGGCATTGGTATCAAGGTGATACTGGCTTCGTAGAATGAATTGGGGAGGATTCCTTCCTTGTCAATGTTATGAAATAATTTCCTCACTATGGGTACAAATTCTTGTTAGTAGGTCTGATAAAAATCCACTGTGAAACTATCTGGTAAGGAACTTTTTTTGTTGGAAGATATTTTATTGCTGCTTCAATTTTATTACTTGTAATTGGTCTGTTCAGGAGTTCTATTTCTTCCTGATTGAGACTTGGGAGGTTTGTGTTTCCAGGAATTTGTCCATTTCCTTAACTTTTTTGTGTTTATGTGCATGGTGATTTTTACAGCATTCACAGATGATATTTTGTATTTCTGTAATAGCACTTGTAAAATCTCCTTTTTCATTTCTGATTGAGCTTATTTGGGTCATTTCTACTTCTGGTTAATCTAGTGAGAGGGCTATCAATTTTGTTTACCTTTCCAAAGAACTAACTTTTTGTTTCATTAATCTTCTGTATTATTTTTTTGTTTGTGATTTCATTTAGTCCTGTGCTGATCTTAGTTATTTCTTTTCTTCTGTTGGATTTGGGTTTGGTTTGCTCTTACTTTTCTAGTTCCTTGAAATGATTCATTAGATTGTTGATTTGTAATCTTCCTGTCTTTTTGATATTGGCATTTAAGGCTATGACTTTTCTCCTTAAGACCTCTTTTGCCGAATCCTACAGATTTTGATAACTTGTGTCCCCTTTGTCATTTAGTTGAAGAAATCTTTTGATTTCCACCTTAATTTCTTCCTTGACCCAATAATCATTTAGCAGTAGGTTGTTTAATTTCCATGACTTTGTATAGAATTGACTGTTTCTGTTGGAGTTGATTTCTAATTTTATTCCACTGTGTTCTGAAAAGATACATGGTATAATTTCTATTTTGTTGAATTTGTTGAGACATGTTTTGTGGCCTAAGATGTGATCTATATTAGAGAATGTTCCATGTGCTTCTGAGAAGAATGTATATTTGGTAGTTTGGGGGTAGAGTGTTTTTTAAATGTCTGTTAGGCCCATTTTCTCTAGAGTCCCATTTAAGTCCAGTGTTTCTTTATTTATTTCCCACTTGAAGGATTTGTCCTTTTCTGTTAGTGAGGTGTTAAAGTTGTCAGCAAATACAATGTTGCTGTTTATCTCTTTGTTTAAATCCAGTAGAATTTGCTTTATGAATCTGGGTGAACGAGTGTTAGGTGCATAAATATTTAGGATTGTTGTGCCTTCTTGATAAATTGCTCCCTTTGCAATTATATAATGACTCTCTTTGTCTTTCTTTAGTATAGTTGATTTGAAGTCTATGTTATCTGATATGAGAATGGCTATACCTGCTTTCTTTTGATTTCCATTTGCATGGAATATTATTTTCCATCCCTTCATCTTGAGTATGAATGAGTCCTTGTGGATTAGATGTGCTTCCTGGAGACAGCAGACACTTGGCTTGTATTTTTTAATCCAATCAGCCAGCCTATGTCTCTTGAGTAGGGAATTCAATCCATTCATGTTTACTGAAAGGATTGATAAGTGGGACTCATTTCTGTTCATCCTGTTGTGTAGAACCTTATTGCTTTGTTTTACCTCTTGAGCCTTTATTTTAGATGGGCTCTGACCTTTAGCTTTTGGGAAATTTTATACTGGCAGGTTTCTATCATGCCCTTTAATGTATAATGCAGGTCTGAGTATTTCCTGCAGAGCAAGTCTGGTCTTGACAAATTCCCTCAGTGTTTGATTGTCTGAAAAAGTCATTATTTCTCCCTCATTTAAGAAACTTAGTGTTGCAGAACACAAATTCTAGGTTGGCCATTATTCTGTTTAAGAAGACTGAAGATGGGCCTCCAGTTCCTTCTGGCTCGTAAGGTTCTACTGGAGAAGTCTGCAGTTAGCCTGATGGGTTTTCCTTTGTAAGTTACCTGATGTTTTCACCTTATGGCTTGCAGAATTTCCTCCATGTTAACTTTGGCCAGTCCAATATCTATATGTCATGGTGATTGCCTCTTTGTGATGAATCTCCAGGTGTCCTTTGAGCTTCTTGTACATGGATATCTAAATTTCTAGCAAGACTAGGGAAGTTTTCCTATATTATTTCCTCAAATAGTTTTTCCAAACCTTGTGTGATTTCTTCTTCACCCTCAGGGATATCTCTAATTCTTGTGTTTGGCTTCTTTATATAATCCAATATTTATTATTGGCTTTGTTCCTTCCTCTTAATTCTCTGTTCTTTATCTTTGACTAACTTGTTTAATTGAAAGGGGTTGTCTTCAAGGTCTGGGATTCTTTCTTCTGCCTGGTCTAGTCTATTCTTAAGATGCTCCACTGTGTTTTGCATTTCCTTGAATCGATTTTTCATTTCCAGAAGTTCTATTCAATTTTTTTTTAATAATTCAATTTCTTTAGTGAATTTTTCCTTTATTTCCTGCATTGTTTTTGTGGTTTCTTTGTGTTGGGTTTCCATTTTCTCTTGTATTTCATTAAACTTACTTATAAACCATATTTGGAATTCTTTATTTGTCATTTCAATACTCTGATTTTGCTAGAGATCTAGTGTTCCCTTTCGGGGGTGACCTTTCACTCTGATTCTTCATACTTCTGGAGTTCTTTCTCTGTTTCTTTCTCATCTGGAGCACTTGTTGCTTCTCATTTTTGGATTTTATTTTGTATAGATAATGTCATCGCCAGTTTAATTCCTGAGACAGTAAGTGATGCTTGTGGGTAAGAATCAACCACACCCTGTATTTTTGAGTCAGTAAATGCTGTAAAGGGCATACAACTTGACCTCCCTGTCAGTGGGTGGCACTTGCCAAAAGAAACAAGCTACGATGTTGTTTTGGGGTCCTGTGACCAGCTTTAGTACCTCAGGAGAAGCACTCAAATTTCCCAGGTGGTAGGTTGGGTCCTGGAACTTCAGGTGAGTCCTAATTCTCTGCCACAGCAGAGGCAGGTGGGGCAGTATGGTGGGGCTGGGTTGGGTGAGCTTGCCTTCATGCTCCACAAAAGCTGGCAAGGTATCTGTTTCAGCAGGGGTTGAATGTCTGCTCCCAGTTTCTGGGCAAAGCCACCCACAAGGGGCTAAAGTGGTCCAATCCAATAAGAAAGTTTTCTTACTGAGGCTGGGCTATCTGAGATTCACAATCTGGCAGTTTGGAGTGCGCTTGCTCTTCTCTGCCCTCCCCTGCTCCAAGGTTTTACCTCCCCAGCATCTGTTGGCAGGCAGGAGCTCTAGCCAGCCAGTCTCCCCCACAACTGTGATGTGTACTGGGACATTCGCTGCCCAGGATCTTGGCCTGAGCTGAGAGCCTGGCCCTCCTGTGGGGGGAGGGGTGCCTACAGCTAGGACCCACACTGCACTCTTCCCCTGCCAATCTGCCCATGTGGGCTCCCTCTCCACCCAAGACTAATTCACAAATCTCTAGTCCCTGCCCACAAGCAGTATGATCGAGATTTGAGGAAACAGGATCTGGCCTGTGGGTCTGTCTCCATGTCCCTGAAGATCAAATCCCTGACCATGCCAGGGAGAAGCACACTGGTCCCAAGTTGCCTACGGGGTGCCCAAGCAGGTTCAATTTCCCTCTGCTTCAGAAGTGCCCCATTATGATAGTCACCGAGTCATCAGCACTAGAGAGAGCTGTCAGGCAGGGAGCTCACAGTACAAACACCCCTCAGTCTGCTGCAGGACCTCAAGCGGAAATGTCTGAGGCCCACTTTCTGTTGAGGCCTCAGTGTGATGGTTTAATTATCTCTCTTGGCAGCCATGGGTTGGGGAGGGGAAGGGGAGAGAAAAAGTCTGAACGAAGGAAAGCTGGCACTCTGGTCATGCCCGTCCCTCCCTCTGGGAGGCCACCTGCTCAGAATGTCCAGGCACTGGAGTCGCACAGGTCACCTGGGACCCACTGGACCCCTGTGGCTCCTGTAGTCTGGGTCAAAGTTGGGAAATGTCTGTGTGGAAATGAACAAGACAAACCCTAAGGAGTTGAAACCCCCTGGGGAGACAAAGGTGTATGGTGGGTAGAGAAACAATATGGCACCTGCCATTCCGGCTTTGATCTGTGGGGTGGGAAGCACCCAGGGGGACTGGGAACCTGGCAGCTCACCGGCAGCAGCAGCCTCTGGGTTCGTGTGGGCAAAAGTTCTCTCCAGTAGCTCAGGAACGTACCATCCTACAGAGATACGAATGGGGGAGAAAGAAACCGCTCCATTTACACTTCTCACTGGACTCTAAGCCTCTTGGGGGTTGATCTCTGCTGATACCTTGTTCCTTCCTGTTCTGCTCCTCAACTTTTTCCCCTGGAGTCTCTGTTAGGTTCTGGCACGTTTTCCTCAGAATTATACCCAATCTATGTTTGTTTGTTTTTTCTTTTTCATCTAAAACTTTTCCTTCTTTCTCTCTAATGTATTTAATGTATAGCTTTTGAAAAACTTCACACTGAAATAGAAATATAGATAATTCCACTTATCCTAAGCATAATTAAGCTTGGTGAATTTTCACAAATTGAACACACCCATGCAACTAGCCCCAAGATCAAGAAGCAGATGTTGCCAGCATCCCACAAACATTTCTTGTGCCCCTCTAGTCACCATCGGCTCAGAGGAACCACTATCCTGCCTTTTAGTAGAAGAGGTTAATTTGACTTATTTTCTACATTATATCAATGGGACCACACCATTTGCACTCTTATGTGTCTGGTTTCTTTAGCTCTGTGTTGTGTTTTTGAGATACACCCAGGTTTGTGTGTGCAGTTGAAGATTGTTCATTCTTACTGCTGTATAATATCTCATTTTGTTTGAGTAGGCTCCAATTTCACTTTTACTAATAGGGTTGCTAAGAACCTACCGATTCATTTTTTTAAATTTCAAAATATTAAGGAAGTGTAAGTGTTTTTGTCACATGGATATTTCTACAATGCTTAAGTCTGAGCTTTTGGTGTGCCCACCACCAGAATAGTGTTCATTGTACCCAATAGGCAAATTTTCATCCCTCATTCCCTCTCCCAACCTCCCTTCTTCTCAGTTTCTCATGTCTCTTACATCACTTTGTGCCCATGCGTACCCATTATTTAGCTGCCCTGGCTCATTTTTGATGAACTCATGTCCATATTTCTGTCAAGCATGTCCCTAGGAATGGAACTCTTAAGTCATAGCGTATACGATATGTTCCCCCTTAGGTGATACGGCCAAAGCTGTAACACAAAGTGTTTGTGCCAAGCCTTTTATTCCTGTGTTCTTATACAATATAAATCACCATTTTGTATGCACATAATTTTATTTATATTAATGGTTTTATGTTGTACATCTCATTATGTTTTCAATATTTTTCCCACTTAGGATTATAGATTTAAGATCCGTGCATGCTGCTATGCCATGTGAACATCAAGTCTGTTACTTCTAACTGCACATCACCTTATGATGAATAGTGACATTTTTGATACAATATAATGTATAATAACAGGAGAATGGCTTCATCCAGCAATGAAGTACTATAGGCCCATTTAAAGTCATATTTTTAAAGAATATTTATGAAAATTAATATTTTAGAAAAAGAAAGATAGAAAACTATTTACAAGATATGATCTAAATTTTATTTTTAAATGTATATATCTGAAAAGAAATATACCAGATGTAAATAGTGTTTACTATGGTATAAGATTTAGGATGCTTTTCTTTTCTTCTTTATATTTTTCTATATTTTCCAAGGATACAAAAATCAGGAAAAGATAGGGAAAATATGTAACCTACAAACTTCAAAACAGAGAACTGACTTTACATGAATTAATATGTGCTATCAAGCATTCTTTTTTATTGTCTTGATCATTTGTTTTTCTATTATATTTTATATCATTGTTTTCATAATCATTATTTGCACTTTGTGCTAAGCCATTCTCATATCTTCAAATATTATCTTGTTTTAATGTCTTCATATTTCCTCTCTATTTAGTCTCTTCTACTTTGCCCCTTTATTCATTAGACAGGACTACTAAAAGTCGGCATATCTCTGTCTTCTCAAGCGAGCAGCTCTCTCCCCTCAAAGCTAATGCTAAGTTGACATTTTTCATATCATAAGATGCCTTTCCTCTTCTCAAGTTCATTTCTTAATTAACTAAATTATTGTATCTAACCCACATTTAGAATACTCTAAATTATAATTGTTAATGTTACTAAATAGAATCTCACATAAGATAGAGCTCTTCCACAATTTTAATCCTTGTTACAGCAAAGATTCATGTTCCTCAATTTTGCTTCTACTTGAATCTGTTCTTTTTTCTTGGCTACAAACAGAAATGGAAGTGAGCATTCTCTCAAGTAGGGACCAAACTCAACCCTTAGAATCAGAGAAAATTTTTTTTACAATTTAGAAAGAACAGTAGAAATTATCTAATCTGAATGATGACCTATAGGCTGAGTGACCTTCCCACCATTCATGACTGAATAAAGCCTCACCAGGAATAAACTGGAGATGGCATTTCGACTTCCTTCCAGTGCTTTTTCAACCACCATACACCGCTTCCATTTCAGTCTAACCTTAGAGATGAAATTATTCTTTCTCTGGTTTTTGTTGATACCGAACTTAAAATGTGCCATGATAGAAAATCCACATCCTATAATTTCGACTTAAGATGCCTTCCCCCTCTTATGTTCATTTCTCAGTTTACCAAATTATTATCTGTAATGCACAATGAGAACACCCTAAGTCATGAAACAGATTAAAGTTTGTCAAATGGTGATGGACAACTGCAGCATGACTTTCATGGGCCCCAGGCACTTTCCTCTTCGTGGGTCCCTTCCTCTATTTAAAAATATTAAAAATTGGAAAACTTTTAAAATCCAATAGAATAGAGACAAAAGATAAAGGAAATCAAATGGGGAAAGGATGATGAGGGATATGACAAGAACAATCTGCCCATGTAGCCAGCTGGGGAGAGGCTCCTCTTATGGGCTGGTTCACAGTTATTTGTTTGCTCTGTCGCCTCATTCCCTTGGGGTTGCTCTTAGGGAGCCCTCAGAAGGCCACAACAGCCGCACTCCCAAACCATCCCGCCTGCTCACCTTTCCCTCTCACAGAACGTTTCTGTCCTGCAGCTCATCCCCTCAGGCCCCTATTCTCTGTTATCTAGCAACATGGAGGCAGGATCATCATGTAAATAAATGTCTCAACATGTTCATTGGAGAAGGCGCTGCTCCAAGTGAGAGTCACTTCTTCATTCTTTCTTTCTCACTGCAGTGGAAAACATGTCCTGATGTTTACTGGGGGCCTGATGTTTACAAGGCGGTCTAATCCACATTGGTCACCTGACTCGGTGGACTGACTGGGCAGAAGACAGGGTCTGTTACTGGCAGGCCGGCACCCCTTTCACAGCTGGCCTCACCTCCGCCCAAAGCTAAAACATCACAGGCTAGCATCTATGTTTTTTTGATCCACTGAAAAATAATTTCAAAGCAGTATGCAATCCAAGGGTAAATAAAAGAGAAAACTCATACATTATAAGCCTTCCCTTGGTTAACAACTTTTACTAATGATGGCAACAAAATTATTAAAGTCTGCAATAAGCCATCCAGTGGTCCAATAGGTCACCTATGACCAGTATTAAGATTTAAATGTTCTTTAAAATTAAACACTTTGGAGTTATTAATGTTTCCTTTCCTTTCAAAATTTTTGTGTTGAGAGGAGGTATGGGAGGAAATGTATTAGCAACAGTAGGATGTGGAGAATAACTCTAAGTACATTAAACATCTGTTGACGGAGCCATTAGCACAGTTTGTAGATACTGCCACCTGGCCCTTATTCCATTTTGCTCGAACTTTAGTACCTGAAAATATACTGCAGCAATCACGTTCCACTTCTTTTAAATCTTTTACTACTGCATTAAGTGGAACATAAGCACTAATCAGTTCTCATTGAGACAAAAAAAGACCTGCTTATGGCAAAAATCAAATGCCAATAAGAAAGTGGCAAAGGTTAAACATCACTTAGCATCTCAAGCTGGCTGTGTTACTGCCTCTGTGAGAGGAAGTCCTTAAAGCAGCAAATGGAGGTGAAGGCAGCTAGAGTCTGCATAATCATGTTATTTAGGTGAGAGAATTTCAGCT
>RJWJ010039594.1:0-14402 GCA_004363605.1 Indri indri | reverse complement strand
GCTCCAGCAGGGCTCACACCATTATGACCACAGTCCATGGCCCCCTGAGTCTGGGCCTTGCTGCACATGTCTGGGAAGTGAGGCTGATGCTTTCTAAGGGCCCGTCTGGCACTCAACCTGAATGGATGACGTTGCCATACAAAATACCACTCATTGCCTCTTCCCGCCCTTCCCTTCTGCCCACAGAATGGAAAGTCATGCAGACAGCAGGACAAGAGGGAAACACGGTCACCAAGCGGCCTTTCCTCTTTGCTGCCTGGTTTCTTTAGACTTGGGCCTGAGTGGCTCCAGCTCTCCCATCCCCAGCTGGCCAAGGCTACCTCCCATCCCAGCCCCTTGCCCAGCAGGGCTCACCCTCTGGACACTGTCCCCAGCCTCGTTCTTCATACTGAGGATCAGCTCCCTGCGGGGACCCGGGACCAGGGAGAGCCGGGGGGCCCCGGCCAGACACTGGGTGTCACAGAGCTCTTCTGCCGAGACGTACTCCCAGCACCGGCACCTGTGGGAGACCAGAGGGTGGGAGGCGGCCCCAGCCCCTGAGCCCGCAGAGGGCCCTCGGTCCTTTCCCAAGGGAAGTGAGCTGTCCTGCTACCTAAGTAGCAGTTGCACTTCTGATGGAGGTCGATGATAAGCGCTAGGGTGTGGCCCCCTGCCCCTGCTTCTGTTATGCCCAGCCAGGCCGCAGAAGCTTGGACATCTCCTAGAATGGGAACAATGTCGGAATGAGGAGCCCTTGATGGGCTCAGCATCGTTGCTCTGGGGTCCTGCTCAGGCAAGCATGGGGAGAGAGAGCCTTTCTGTCTGGAATATTCCTGCTGATTTCAGAGGACGACCGCTCCCCTCTTTGCACAGTCTGCAAGTCTGCAGGAGGATTAGAGCTGAGGACAGAATTGGGGGCCCCTCTGGGCTTGGCATGTGGTCAGAGTCAGCTCCTGCAGTTGGCTCAGGGGCCTGGAGCCTGGATCCCCCCTCTCCTGTGGGGCCAGAACCTCCTCAGCCCTTGGCTGCGTCCCCTGGCTGGTGTTGGCCAGGCCCCCTTAGGGAATCCTGACCCAGGGTGGCCTCTGGAAGGAGCCTGCACTTGGCTCAAGCTCCCATCAGGGCTGGGTCCACGGCCACCCTTCAGCGGGCCCCTCTGGGGACGGCGAGGACTTGCCAGAGGGTGGATTCATTCTGCTCTCGGTGACTTTTCTCACTCACATGCCCAGTTCAGCACTGAGCTCCCCACCCACCGGGTGGCAGAAGGAGGCACAGTCGTGCTGCTGGGGGGACACACACTTGCGGGTGGCAGCCAGGCGGACGTCTCCAGGCAAACAGCGCTCAGGGACCTGTGGAGGGTGTCAGGGGAGAGCCTTGGCCCTGGCACTTCTGCAGGGCTGGGCAGGGGTACTCTCAGCATCAAAGAACATTCCTGAAACATGGGGCAGGGCCTCAGGGGAGCTGGGCTCTTCTGAGGAGGTCACTTAGTCACTGCGCTAAGACTAGGGTTAGGCTTGAAGGTAGAAGGAACCCACAAAAGTAACAGAAGACAAATTGGCTGCCTTGGGGAGATGATTTGGGCTCTACCAGGGGGGCTAGTCAGGGAAGGCTTCCTGGAGGAGGTGATGGTGAGACATTGTGAAGTAGGATGATAGGGGGAGGACACTGCAGAGAGAGGGCAGTTCAGAGGTCAGAATGACCAGCGTAACTGGAGAACAGGCCAATTCGATCTCCGGGCTGGTGTGGAGGTCTGCAAGAGAAACCAACTTCAGACCAGGCTGTGCCCACAGTATCCTGGGCTGCCTCCTGCAAGTGTGGATCTGGGATGGAGGGAGGGGGGAGCTGAAGCCTCCTTCCCATGGGCTGAGTCAGGGAAGACACATGCCCATCTGAACAGCCCAATTCTTTAGGCCAGTGGTAGCCAAACTTTCCATCTTGCTCCACCAAGAGTAACAAATTATTGTAAAAAATGTAACATATGCTGTACTGTATTTAGAATATATATTAAAATGTAAATAGAAAAGCAATGAGAAGAAAAAAATGAATGCAGGTGGTTTGGATATTTCCTTCTCGCACCCCAGCAGGTGGTCCTGAGCACACCCACTCTGGGACTCGCCAGGAGGCCCTGTGCCTGGCCTGCCACTGGCTGGGGCAGTGGGGTGCCGGGAGAAGCCTCAGCCTCTCAGGGATGAGGGAGTTTGCCTGTTAAAATCAGAGATGAGTTCAGATGGTTTCCATGAGGTAAACCACACCTCGGTCAGCAGTAGCCCTGCTTCTGCCTCCTGTGATCTGTGTGTGACCATGTCGCCTGCCAGCCTCTCTACCTCTTTGGGAGTAAAAGGCAGCAAATCTGACCCACAGGGGCCAGGAGGGGACCACTCAGTGTGTGTCAGGCTCACAGGGCACGAAGGAGCCATGGGAACGTTTGGGGCTGGAGGTCTGGAGGAGGTGTCTGGGGGCTGGCTCAGAGGGGCGTCCTGGTCTCTGGAGTGAAAGGAGCGGTTAGGAGGCTGTTCTGGTAACTCAGCCCTGAGGAAGGGAAGAAGGGAAGTCAGAATGCCATCAGGAACTTGGTGTTCTTGGCCACAGGGAAGGTGGGAGGAAGACAGCCTGTGTCCTGGGTCCTGTAGGGGCCCCAGTCTTGACCCAAGGAAGTGCCAGTTGGCCTGAGGGACAGATGCCCAGACTGCTCTGTGGGGCCAGCTCCCTATCCACGCTGAGGGCTCACAGCTGAGCCAGACTTGGGGTGATGGTAGGTTAATGAGAGGTTTTCAGATGCACCTGGAGGGCTTGTGGACGTGCAGATTGCTGGGTCCCACCCCTGGAGTTTCTGACTCCGTGGGCCTGGAGTAGGGCTTGTGAACATGCCTTTCTAACAAATGTCCAGGTGATGCTGCTGGTGCTGGTGCGAAGACCACCCTGTGAGGACCACCGGGCTAGAGGAAGGCAGAGTGCAGCCCATTTGTGTGCATGAGAGGGAGAGGCTGCTGGAAAGTGAGGGTCTGGTGAGCTGGGGGCCCTGAGGATGCTGAGCGCCAGTCAGGGCTAGAGAGAGCGTGGGGCTGCAGCCAGGGCTGGACAGAGTGGGGGGCTGCAGCCAGGGCTGGGCAGAGTGGGGGGTCACAGCCAGGGCTGGTGACTGCATTTGGTGGAGCTAAGACAGCTCGGCACATCCTGTGGACTTTTCTCCCTCCCAGCAGCAGGGTCTTCAAGGGGAGGGTAGAGCTGCCTCATTGGGTAGAGAGGAGAAGAGGCAAAGGGTGGGCCTTGGTGCTCCCCACTTGGCCTCAGTGGCCTAGGCCAGCCTCAGGGTCCTGCCTCTGGTTCCAATGTGGGATTGGGACTGATCGGTAATGCGAGATCTGGGTTCAAAGGGGAAACCTCTGGACTGATGGGGGTTGTCTGAAGTGGGGCCTGAGAGGGGGCGGGGGTGTGCTCCATCCAGGAGTGGCTGTGAGCCGCGGGCCAGCACAGAGGGGCTTTCTGCACCAAATGGATGGTAGGATGAAGTAGCCCCTCTAAAGAAGTTGCTGCTTTTTAAAAAGAAATCTGCTCCAGTGCCTCCAGAGCTGGTCTTGTAGGGAGTGGCTCTGAAGTTGCTGCCCCCAGGGCTGATGGCTGGGGAGGGGTGCTTGCTCTTCTGCTGGCTTCCAGGCCACGTGACACATGGCCCTTCCTGCCAGCTGGGATGGGCCAGGACATGGGCACTAGGCATGGTCGCCCCCTTCAGGGGCAGCTCTGCCTACGCGTGCGCGCGCTCACACACACACACAGCAGTGGGGCGTAATCTAGTGAGTTACTCTAAGAGCCTTCTCGATGCTAATGTTGTGCTGAGAAGTCAAGGGAGGTCTCCTCGCTAGTGGAGGAGGAAACGCATAGGGCTCAAGGGCTCAAACAAGAGCCAAAAGCCTGAAGAAAAGCGTCTTTGTCTAGAGACCTCCCCAGACCTCACCCTCCTGCCTCCCCGCACCCCTGCCTGCCTGTCTCCGGGGCTACAGGGCCTCACCTGGGGCTGGCAGTCCTCATGGCTGCTGCTGTCCTCTTCATCTTCACTTTCCAGGCCCCTGTTGTCATAGGACACATGTCCTGCCTGGCAGATGCAAGAACCATCTGACTTCTGGAAGACCCTGTTCAGGCCCCGACAAGTACAGTTGGAGGCACCTGCGGATAGAGAAGTCCCGTAGCTTCGCAGGCACCCAGCAGTGAGCCTTTTAAAAAGGCCCCTGGGTGCTATAATGTGCAGGCTGGGCTGAGAACTACTGACGCCATCAAAAGCACCACACCCTGTACGTGAGGCCTCGTTCTCATACATGGTCACGCAAAGCCTCATGAGACAGTCCCAAAGCATGGGCACAGGCTGCTGTCTCCAGGTGACAGGAGGAGAGAGATCTGCAGACACCAAAGCCTGAAGGATGGACTGGATTTGATGGGCAAAGCCAGGAGGACAGGAAGGTGAGCTAGGGGAAGTTCACGATTTATCTGGAAGACATAAGGAGTCCAGGTGGATTTGTCTTCCGGGGGAGAGGAGATGATTGGGACCAGGTGGTAGACTGGGGGTCCCTGTGACTCGGCCTGTTTGCCACTGTTGGGGTTGGTATCTGCTCAGGGAGACCCAAAAACACTCATCTGAAGTTCAACCCTGTCAGGTTGCTGAGATCACCACTCACACACGTGGTGTCCAGTGACCCTCGGCAGGGCTTGCCGAACGAGTTGGTGGAAAGCTGGCATTGTTTTGCTGGCCTGGTCATGTTCATTCCCCAAAGAAATTTAGGGATGATGAAAAAGAGAGAGCACTATTTCCACTGCAGAGAAGGGAGGGAGGTAGCAAAGCCATGACACATGGAATATACCCCTCCCCATCAGGTTCTGGATGGTCAAACCCTCTCTAATATTCTCAGCTCCCCGCTGAGTCCCTGTGCAGTGTTGTGACCTGTGTGATCCAGGAGGCCGACATCTCCTCTCATGGCCCAATGCACTGGGCTTCGAACTTGGCTTCTGGAACTAGTTACATAGAATGTTTGCAATTCTGCTTCTAAGATTATAGATGAACTCTCTTCTTCATTTTTCTTATTCTGTAAATGACTAAAAGAGACTGGAGACCAGACCTACCCCTTCCAATCACTGATTTTTGTTATAGATTAACTTCCTCTTTTATCATCCTCTGCCTCAGACCAGATGGCTCCCAAGACCCCATGACTATTATATCTTCCTTGTGGAATGGTAAATATACCTTTCCTGAAAGAAAAAATCAGGAAATGCATAGGGCTCAAGGGCCCAAACAAGAGCCAAAAGCCTGAAGAAAAGCGTAACTTTGCACTGTAACTTTGCATTAAGCTCTACATAGAAAGATGTTAAAATTCTGTTAAGCCTCCCTGTGTTTTATCTGCATAAACGATACCAAACTTCTAGGCTTAGGAACACTGACTTTCATTCTTCAACATCTATGCTTTCTGGGTGACTGGCCTTAAATTTTGTGTTTGAATAATCTCTCTTTAAACTAGATTCTTTTGATTATTTTAGGTTGACAAATTTAGACACACTTTTTCATAAAGTTTTTCTGACCCTGCCATGCAAAAGTATTTTCTTCTCATTTTGCACGTCCAGGGTTTAGGGATCCTATCTTGTGTATTTGACATTTCTGGCACCTGCAGGGACATTTTTTTTTCTTTCTTCCTATTATGCCTATCTTAGTATCTTTTATAGTGCCTTTGTACTGCTGAGAATGATGGTGTGTGTTTTTTTCAGATAACCTTTAAAATAAATTAACTTAAAAACTCTTTACCTAATCCCCGAAGGGAAAGAGGGAGTTTACAAAAGTATATATATTTAAAAGATAAAAAATAAATAAGACTTTTTATACCTTTGGCAATGGCTTGTTTCAGACCAATTCTGCTAAGATGTGTAACTAGCAAATGTAGAAACATATATAGAAAACATCTGTTTGAAGTAATGGAGAACTTCGTCAAGGACTTAAGGAAAAAAAAGTCTGGAGTGAAGGAAAATTCAGGAGGATGTTCTCCACATTTGGTGCCGTGTTTCCCCTAAAGGCATTTGCCACTTCAAAAGATACAGATGAGAGGCTGATGTTACAGTGTGAATGCTTATGTCCCCCCAAAATTCATATTTGAAATCCTAACCCCCAGTTTGATGGTATTACCTATGGTAACGACTTTCTACAATAAAAATAATTCCTCTCTGGAGGATGGTAGCAGCATCCAGAATTGCAAATTTTCTCTATAATTTTCAATTACAATATCTACCATTCAGTACGAAGTAACCAGGCATGCAAAATAATGAGAATTGCTAAGAAATCAAGAGGAAAAAAACCAAACAACAACAACAACAACAAAAAAACCAGACAGGAATCTCAGAGGATCCAAATGTTACAGTTATCGGACATAACATGTACTTTAAACTGTGATTAGTATGTTTGATAAATTAAATGACAAAATGGAGAATTTCAACAGAGAATAGGGAACTATAAAATAATAAAATAGAAGACTCAGTAACAATAATTAAAATATCGATAGTGCACTTAATATCAGGTTATATGGAACTGAAGATAAAATTAATAAAGTGGAACACAGGTCCAAAAAACTATCCAATAGAAGCACAGAGAATTAGATATGAAAAATGCAGAGAATAGTGCAAAAGACATGATAAAAAGAGATAGCATGAGTAATTGGATATCCAAAAGTGTTACTGGAAGCTCCGCACTTGTCCTCGAGACCGCAGCAGAAGAACAAGAATAAGCGGTTTGAGGAGAAGGAAAGAAGTTTATTATTCTGCCAGCAAAGAAGGAAAAACAGTAGACCTTCTCACTTCAAAATCCAAATTTCCTCAACATTAGCAGAAATAACAAGCTTTTAAAGGGAGTGTCGCTCAGTTCCAGGCTATGGTGGTTAACTATTCTAACAGTCCCATCTCTGCCAAAGACAAAGCCTCACCTGGGCCAACCCAGGGGGCTCACACCTCTCTTGTAACAAAAGACTTGACCTGCCTGAGCGATGCAGGCCAGGCCACAGCTCCCAAAAAGAGTGGGGGAAGTTTTAAAGAGACAGAAAACATTTTTGCCAGGTTTTTGTTTTTTTTTTTTTAAGGTCGTTCCCTTTGTTACGCATTCCCTACTCTCAATTTTATGCTTCCATACCTATGGGAGGAGGGACAACTACATGTTATCCCACTTTAATCAGCCCCTGACCTCCAGGTAATGGGGGAGCATCACAGGATTCAGAGACTTGGTCACATCCGAGAGAGAGAATGCCTTATCCAGACTAAAAGAAAGGATAGCAGAATGTCTGGGCCTCTCAAATCACACTGTCTGACCATCTGAAGGTGGCACGGTGTGGGGGTTGAGAGAGGAAGCTGGGAGTCAGCCAGAGTGGGTTCGAATCCTGGTTCTGCCACTAACTGAATGTGGGAAGTTATTTAAACTCTCTGTGCCTCAGTTTGCATGTTTGTCAAGCAGGGATGATGGTAGTTGTGCCTGTTTCATTGAATTGTCATAAAGATTTCATGCAATTAGTGCCTGACATGTGGTTAGTGCTCCTATTGCCTGCAGAGATGAAGCCTGCTAACTCAGCAGAGATCTGGGGTTGGCCCTCATCCGACTAAGGCTAAATATGTACAGTGCATGTGATTCTTATATTATGCGCTGTGAGATTACCTAGTTACTTCTGTTTGCATAGTGGGCTGTATGCAAACGGGTCCACGGAAAAGACCGTAAGAACACCACACCTTTGAAATGGAGAGGGGTGAAGGGATCAGCAGGGAGCCGTTGGCCTGAGGCTGGAGCTGTGCTTGCAGCTCTGCCCCTGATCCTAGGACAGGGATGGACTGGGGAGAGTGGGCCCAGGCTGCTGCCCCCAGAGCAGATGCAGCATCTCAGCCATGCTGGACAGTCTCAGAGCGGGCCTGGCCCCCGGCAGCCAAGCCAGCTTGAGCAAGTGGCTCAGCCCGTCTAGGCCAGTTCTCACGTCCACTGATTTGCTTGCTGGCGTCCTTGCGCGCACACACACTCGTTCCATCCACACGCTCCGCACTGCACGTGGGAGTCACTGAGAGGCTCTGTCTCACCCTGCAGCTCTCCTAACGTAGCTCAGTGAGAGGTGGGATCTTTCCTGAAACCTTACACTGCGGACCCTCAAAGCTGCAGGAGACAGAGGAGGGCAATTGGCCATTTGGGCAGCAGCCTGAGACTCACCCAGGGGAGAAGAGGCGGAGCTCCCACAGGACAGGCAGCCCGCCTGGCCGCCTGGCCGGGCAGGGCACTGAAGGTGCCTGCGGGGCAGGGCTGGCACTCCCCAGCTGCCCCAGCCCCACTGCTGCTTCGGAAGGTCCCCACTGGGCAGGGCCTGGGGCTGCCAGTCCCCTCAGGGCAGTAGTGGCCCGCTGGGCAGGGCTGGCTGTGGTAACTCTCTGACCCTGGAGGAAAACAGAGGGGAAATTCTGAGCCCTGGACTCTGGCTGAGGCAGGGACTGGGAATTGGCAGGGAGCATCTAGGGGAAGAACGGGGCTGCTTCAGGAGTCGGGGGAACAGCACGGCGAGTCGGGGACGAATCTAGATTGCGGGGGAGAGCGGAGGGCCCTGTACACTATCATATCCTCCCCTTATCCCCAACAGCCCTCTTGGTCTCCCGGGCACGCAGCACGGGCTTCCCCCGCCCTCTCGGCCGGGCGCGGGGCAGGGTGTCGGGCACTGGCTCCAGCATGCTAATGTGCAAGGAGCTTCACACAGGCTGTGCTTTGTGGAGACGAATAGCACCTGCCTGCTCGGCGTGCCCCTTCTCCCCATCTGTCCATGTTCTTGGCTCTGGAATAGGTGGGCTGGTCCAGGCCCTTCCCCCTGCACGCTTCCAGGTGTTCCCGGGCCCTGTGGGTCCTTCCCCACCTGCCACCTCCGCTCCCCTCACCGAGCTCTACCCAGGTCCAACTCCAGGCCCGGCCCCTCCCGATCGGTCCCAGGTGTCCCAGAACTTACCCTCGGGGCAGCTGAACCCGGGTGGGCAGGGAGTGCAGGGCAGGGTGTCCAGGGTCTGGCTGCGGTAGGTGCCCGCTTCACAGAGGCGACAGCGAGTCTCCTGGGAGACCCTGAGGCCACTCCCATTCAGGGCCTCAGAGCCCCCAGGGCAGGCATGCGGATGGGCGCTGCCTCGCGGGCAGTAGTGAGGAAACACGCAACTGCGCAACTGCGCAGAGACACAGACCGCGGCCCCCAGGTCATGCTGACGGGGGCTGGGTGTGCAGTTGCTTCTCCTCTCACTGACAGGGCCTGACAGCCCCCAGCTTGGGGCTTCGGCTGCCAGGGGAGGGATATTATCCCAATCAGGGGCCTGGGGTTGCCCTGTGTCTGATGGGGCCTCCGTGGCCAAGCTGCCTTCCTGGAGGAGGCTGGGCACTGTCCATGTGTCCAGGCCAGTGCTCTCTGCCCACCTCAGCCTGGGCAGGGGCGTGCGGAGCAGAGCTGATTGTGGAGTGCCGATCCCAGACACAGGGTTGGGTTTACCAGATGATATATTTGATGCCCAGTCATATTTGAATTTCAGATAAATAATGAGCACATTTTGAGTATAATTACATTGCAAATATTGCATACACCATAATTATAATAACAATTTATTATCGTTTACCTACAATTCAAATGCAACTGGGTGTCCTGTATTTTTATTTGCTCCACCTGGCAGGCCCTCTCAGGATGGGCCTGGAAACTGAGGAGGGCAGTGAGACCTGCTGCCTCACCCCTCCCTCCCCCGGGGTAGAGGCAGGGGCTGGGCGCTAGCTGCCAAGGCCAAGCAAAGGGCTACCTAGTACTTGTCTCTGGTCGGACTTCTGAAGGGCCATAGGCATGTCATGGTGGGGACTCACACAGGGTAGTCACAGTGGTGTCTGGGCAGGGTAGGGGAGAGCACTCACAGGGGCTCAGACTCACCTGGGGGGGAGGGGACTCATGGGAGCTTGGAGTCATGTGGGTGGGGGAGGGGACTCACCGCTGCCCGGGGCCACTGTAGGAGGAGGAGCCAGCAGGGCAGGCATAGCCTCCAGGGCAGAGTGGGGGGACCCCAGTCTGGGGCCCACAGTAGGAGCCAGCCCTACACGGGACCTCAGCCGCAGCACCTGAGGGAGACACGAGCAGGGATGCAGGAGGAGCAGACCAGGTCTTGGCATGGAGTGGGGGACACACCTAGTCACCCCCTTCACCCACCAGTGGCACTTGGAGCCTGGCAAGGCACAGAGCCGGAGAAGAACCCAGGAGGGTCCCCAGGTTCCCAAGTGGGGCCTGGGTGGGCAGGAAAGCAGTGAGGTCGAGGCAACTGCAGTAGTGGGGAGCGGCGTGGGGACCAGGGAGGGGCAGGGGCGGGTAGGGGTGGAGGGAGGGCACAGTGAGGTCAGGGAGGGGACATGTCTGGGCAGTGTGAGACGGAGCAGGGACCCGTCTTAGAGCACTGCCAGGCCCCCCAAGGAAGAAAATAGAGGAAAAATCTTGAGTCCCTTCAAGAGAAATTCCAGGCATTTGAAGAGTAAATGACAACCAGCTGAGCAAGCAGATAGTAACAGCAGCAGCCCCCAAGCCAGCCAGCTTCAGGAGGTGTTGACTTCCCCGTGTGGACTAGTAACATTTTAACATGTATTCTGGTTTTTCAGAAACTCCCACCAGATGGAAAATGCAGGTAAGGGGGAACTGAGGACTGAACTCTAACCACCCTTCTTTGTTCCGAATTTCTCCCTGAGGGGCCTGGAGAGAGTCACACGCACCTTAACATTCCTTTCTGCTGACCCCAAGTTTCAGACCTGGCCTTGCTTCCTTAACCAATTGCTAATTAAAGAATCTCTGAGCCCACCTATGACCAAGCCCCTGCTTCAAGATATTCTGCCTATTTTTGTCCAAACCAAGGTATAACCTCCATGTGTTGATTTACGATTTTGCCTGCAGCTTCTGCCTTCCTGAAACACACCCCACCTTTGAAAACACGAGCCTGTAAGCCATCGGGAATCCGGGTCTTAAGCATTAGCTGCCTGTTCTCCTTGCCAGGTGCCATGCGATAAAACACCTTTTTCTCTCAGTGCAAATCTCGGCATCAGTGTCTGGTTTTACCGCGCCAGGGGAGCGGACCCCCATTCGGTTCATAACAGGTGCAGCCATGAACATATAAGGCCAAATGACAAGTGGCTCCCGCCATCCTTTTGGAGCCAGCTGGGGTGTGCATTGTGAGTGCTGGGGCTCAGAAACTAACAGCCCAAAATATGAAATTTTGACATGCTGGATTGAAGAAGCCTCGAGTCCCCCGGCCCTCCTCCTCCCCACACCATCTCTCTCAGTGCTTAGGATAAAGCTGTTCTCTTAAGTTCCTTATTCTGCCTACAGTTCAAACTCACCAAGGAGAACAATTGTTTTTTCTTCCTGTCTGTTACCTCATCATGTATTGCAAAAAGGAAGACCAGGAACATAACCACACCTAAACACGTCCTTTTATTAGGTGATGTCTGTCTCTCAGATTTATTCATAGTCCAGAGAACTATTTACCAGCCGATCTCTTCCCCGTTTGCCCACTTTCCCTAATGATCACTCATTGCCCCTGAGCAGATTCCTCTTCTCCCCTCCCATAGCCTGCTCTGGAGGGTCCCACCCCCTTCTTTCTGTAACCTCAAGGTGGTATATAAGCTTCCTTGCCCTTTTGCGGGGGTTGGGTCTTCAACCTGAAGGCTCCCCTGCATATAAGTTAAATAAATTTGTATGCCTTTTGTCCAACTAATCAGCTTTTTGTGAATTTTTTTCAGCGAAACTTCTGGGGGCCATGGGCCTTGGGCCCTACATGATAGTGGGGGTGGGGGTGGCAGTTTCCTCGAGGCCAGCACAGGGTGGGTGGCAGTGAGGCCCTGGATCACCCATGAAGGAAGCCGTCACAGGCTCCCTGTATCCTGCAGCTGGAGCTACACATCCCAGCTCTCCTCACCCCCTCCCTGAGTGCTGTCCGGGAGCCCTACAGCCACTCGGGCCCTGCCCGCTGTCCCGGCGTGGGCTGGAGCCCTGCCAGGAGGCTCAGGGGTGCCTTTCCTGCACCCGAGGACACAAGCCGACCACACAGTCCATCCTGCTCCCGCCCAGGAGCCCCCTCCTTTCCCACGGGACGCCGGGCCCTGCTCTCAGAGGGAGGAGGGAGGTTTCTGCAGCGCCTTGAGACCTGGGGGCACAGAAGACTTTGTCCTGGGCTTCGCTGTTTCTAGTCAAACCTCTGGCTGGCCTCCTCCCTGACCCACACAGGGAGGAAGAGCGGGCTCAAAGGGGCACTGGTCTTGGGGAGATGCAGGTGGTGTGGACACCACCAAAGACTGGCTGGACCTTTCAAGGGCTGGGCAGGAGTTTCCCAGGATGAGCCGGTGGCTGTGCCACACCTGCAGCCACAGCTCAATAAGGGTGTCCCTCTGAGCCCCTGGCCTCAGGGGTGAGGGGTGGAGGGTGGGGCTGGGGAGCACTGTGCAGTCTCACCTGCTGGGCATTCGGATCCGGCTCCGCAGGGGATGGCAAACACGTTTGTGTGGCCCCTCAGTTCCACGTCAGGGCAGTAGTAGCCAGGCGGGCAGAGTTCACAGTCTTCTGGCGCTGATGCCCCTGGCTCAGACCAAAAGGTGCCAGGTGGGCAGAGATGGGGACCCTGGTTCCCCGGACACCAGTACCCTGGAGGACACGGGTGGTCTTCAAAGGAAGAAAGACCTGGGGACAAAAGCACCAGGAAAACAAGGGCTGCTTCCCAGGGCTTCCTGACAGCCTCTGCCCTCTCCTCCCCAAGGCCTCAGCGTCCAGCCTGCGGACAGGCCCTCACCTGGCCATGGGCAGCGGTGCCCGGCGGGGCAGGGGAGGCACTCCACCTGACTCTGGCCCCCTTCTGCTGCCAGGTAGGTATGCTCAGGACAGGCCTGGGGGACTCCTGGGAGGGTCTCACTCCCTCCAGGGCAGTAGTGGCCGGAGGGACAGGGCTGCGTGGCCAGGACCCCTGCAGAGCAAGGGCTGCACTCACGTTCCTCCCCAGCATGGCCTCCTCAGGGAGCAGCACACGCCAGGCTGTGACACAGGTCCCATTGTCCCACAGCCTCACCTGCTTTGCACCAACGCCCAGGGGGGCAAGGCCCACAGTCCTCTTTCCTCTGGGCTCCAGGGGCAGCCGCCAGGGTGTGAGGTGGACACCGGACGGGTTCTCCACTGCCCTCTGGGCAGTAAAATCCTAAAGCACAGGGGGACACACTGGGGCCCACGGGAGGCAGGATGGGGGACAGTTCCAGGACTGTGTGGGACCCATATCCCCAAGGGTGGCCTGGGGGGTTCTACTGGCCAGGAGTTGAGCGGTCTGGACCTTAGTCCTGGCCCCACTTACTTTGTGTATTTGTTAAATCAGTTTCCATCTGAATTGCTTTGGGCGCACATTTGTGTTACATACACACACGTGCACATGTACATGTTAGGGGTACAACTAGCATCACCTATTTTTAGTCAGCTTGTGACAATTAGAACAGTCCTTGCCTAACTGGGTCCTGTGCCTCTTTCACACCCACAGACAGGACACAGGGCTGTTACCTGGCGGGCACTGCTCTGCGCACAGCTTTCCCTGGGGACACGGCGTCTGGGGCTGCCTGGGACCTGGTGTTGTCACTTCAGAGGTACCAGGTGGGCAGAAGTAACCAGCAGGACATTGTCCCCACACCTGTCCACCTCTAACAGCCAAGAAGGGGGGTAAGAGTGAGAAGCCCAGGGAGAAGGAGCCAGTCTGAGCCCTGAGCCCCCTGCCCCAGCCCTGGAGGGGAGCCCGCCCAGGTTTCAGTGTTCACTGGGACCCACCGACTGAACCACCCTTGCCTGTGCCCCAAAAGAACACGTGAATATGCACTGAGAAAACAGCTTTTATCTGAGGAACGTGAGTCATTTTAAACTATCGGACCCAGAGATACATTAAAATGAGATAGCAATTACGTCCTACTCCCCCCACTTTGAGCTATAGCTATGTATTTATCTCTTGAAACTGCTTGCCATTGCCACAAGTAGCTATAAACTAAGCTAATAATGACACGAAGGACACTATAATCCACACCCTATAGCTTAACGATGCGTAGCCATTAACTAACCAATGTTATCTCTGTAAACCAACGAGAATTCCTGACAAAAGACTTTGTATCAGCCCACTCCCTGTCCCCCTTTCTTTTTGCCTGTGAAAACCTGTTTGTAACAAAGGCCCAATGGGGCTCATAGCCAAGGTCGCTTCGGTCTGAGTCCTCTGGGCAGCTGTCCTCACTTTGGATCCAGTAAACACTTTAAACTATATTTTGTGCCTCAGCCTCTTCCCTTTGGGCCGACAGCCCCCTTATATGACAGAAACACGGCGAGGCATGGTAGGAAACAGGGCGAGAGGCCGAGACCCAGGCCCCGGGCCAGCAC
>RJWJ010039593.1:0-14362 GCA_004363605.1 Indri indri | reverse complement strand
AAACATAAACCCACAGATTCAAGACGCATATCAAATTCCAAGCTATGTAAGAATAAAACAAACAACATTAGACACATAGTCAAACTGCTTAAAACCAAGGAAAAGAGAAAATATTAAAAACAGCCAGAGGAAAAAACACATTACATTCAGGGGAGCATAAATAAGAAAAATGTCTCACTTCTAAATACAAAACTGAAAGCTATGACTCATTGGAATGGCATCTTTAAATGCTGTGGGGTAGGAGGGAGACACCCTGCCAATCTAGAATTTTATACCCAGTGAAAACATTCTTCAAAAATGAAGATTAAATAAAGACACTTTCAGACAAATAAAAGTTGAGAGACCTTGTTGCCAGAAGACCCACGTACACACAAGAAATACTAAAGGAAGTTCTTTAGGTTAAAGAGAAAAGATCCACATGTACTCACCACTAAATTGGAACTAATTGATCAATACTTATATGCACATATGGAAATAACACTCATCAGAAATCAAGCAGGTGGGAGGGAGAAGGAAGGGATGGGTAAATTAATACCTAAGAGGTACAATAACTTTGACTCAAACTGTACAAAAGCAATTTATGTAACCAAAATGTTTGAACCCCCATAATATTCTGAAACAAAAAATTTAAAATTAAAAAAGAGAAAAGATCACAGATGAAAACACATTTCTGCTAGAAGAAATAAAAAGCACTAGAAAGGGTAAATATAAAAGACTTTTTAAAAAAATACTAATACCTAAAACAGAAAATAATAACAATGTATTATGGCATTTATAAAATATATAGAAGTAAAATATATGGCAACAGTAGCACAATGGGCAGAGGTGAGTGAATAATGGAATTATACCATATAAAGTGCTTAGATTGTTTGTAAGATGGGAAAATATTAACTTAATGTAAATTTTAATAAGCCAAGGACATATTATATATTGCAATCTGTGGAGTGACCACTATGATAAAACTAAAAAGCCAATAAAGAAGATAAAATGGAGTGATAAACATTATTTGAAATCCAAAATAAGTCAATAAAGGAAAAACAAAGAAATATAGAACATATTAAAAAGCAAGGTGCCATATTTAGTAGTATTTTTCAAACTAGAATCTATGGATCTACGGCTATTTTCATAGAAGCACAAAAGTTCTCTAAGAAAATGTTAGAATTATGTATTTTTATTATGATTTTTAATATGATTTTTAAAAAATCATATTAGCATATCCTGAATCATCTTGATAGTTACCTTAACCTGGTACTGCCACAAAATGCATATTAGTATTCGAGCCAGAGAATTAAAAAAAAGAGACAAAAAAGTAAATGATGCCTTTAAGCAAAGTGATGCTTTAATGATATGACAACTCAAACAAAAAGATTTTGCAGTAATATTAGTAGAGAGAAGGGGTGGAAGAATTGAATCATCACATGGCAAATGGTAGTTTATGCACACTAAACTGAAAAGAAACTTTACTGTACATTTTACAATAGAAATTGCCATAAAATGACAATTTAGTTTCAGCCACATATTATCTATTTCATTTAATTAATTGGGTTAAATTGAATTTTATTGAGATTGCTTTGTTTGTAATTCATTTTAACTTTTATTTTGGTTTTATATAACAGCTCTAAGCAGACACTCATGTGGAAATGCACATGGTTTCTTTCCTTTCCTTTTTTTTATTTAAAAAATTTAATTGAAAAGACACAACAAAAGCAGAAAGTATAGGCCAATATCTCTGATGAACATAGATGCAAAAATCCTCAACAAAATACTAGCAAACTGAATTCAACAACACATTAAAAAGATTATACACCATGGTCAAGTGGGATTCATCCCACAGATGTAAGGATGGTTCAACATATGCAAATCAATCAATGTGATATATCATATCAATAGAACAAAGGACAAAAACCATATGATAGTTTCAATTGATGCTGAAAAAGCATTTGATAAAATTCATATCCCTTCATGATAAAAACTCTCAAAAAACTGGGTATAGAAGGAATAAATGTCAACACAATAAAAGCCATATATGACAGACCCACAGCTAGTATCATACTGAATGGGGAAAAATGGAAATCCTTTCCTCTAAAATCTGGAACAAGACAAGGATGCCCATTTTCAGCACTGTTATTCAACATAGTACTGGAAGTTCTAGGTAGAACTATCAGACAAGAAAAAAAAAAATAAAGGGCATCTAAACTGGAAAGGAAGAAGTCGAATTATCCTTGTTTGCAGACGATATGATCTTAGGTCTAGAGAAACCTAAAGACTCCACAAAAAAACTATTAGAATTGATAAACAAATTCAGTAAAGTTGCAGACACAAAATCCATGTACAAAAATCAGTAGCATTTCTATATGCCAACAGCAAACAATCTGAAAAAGAAACCAAGAAAGTAATCCCATTTACAATGCTACAAATAAAACAAAATATTTAGGAATAAACTTAACCAAGAAAGATCTCCACAATGAAAACTATAAAACACTGATAAAAGAAATTGAAGAGGACACCAAAAAATGGAGAGATATTCCATGCTTATGGATTGGAACAATCAATATTGTTAAAATGTCCACAATATCCAAAGCAATCTACAGATTCAACGCAATGCCCATCAAAATACTGATGACATTCTTCACAGAAATAGAAAAAATAGTCTTTAAATTTACACAGAAAAAAAATTTATACAGAACCACAAAAAACCAAGAATAGACAAAGCCATCCTGAGCAAAAAGAACAAAACTGGAAGAATCACATTGCTTCAAGTTGTACTACAGAGCTGTAGTAACCAAAACAGCATGGTACTGGCATAAAACAGACATATAAACCAATGGAACAGAATAGAGAACCCAGAAATAAATCCACACAAGTTGCCAAGAACATACAGTCGGGAAAGAACAATCTCTTCAATAAATGGTGCAGGGAAAACTGGATATCCATATGCAGAAGAATGAAACTCGACCCTTATCTCTCATCATACACAAAAATCAAATCAAAATGGATTAAATATTTAAATCTAAGACCTGAAACTATGAAACTACTAAAATAAAACACTGGGTAAATGCTTCAGGGAATTGGTCCGAGCAAGGACTTCTTGAGTAATACCCCCAAAGCACAGGCAGCCAAAGCAAAATTGGACAAATGGGATCACATCAAGCTAAAAACCATTTGTACAGCAAAGGAAACAATCAACAAAGGGAAGACACAACCCACAGAATAGGAGAAAATATTTTCAAACTACCCATCTGACAAAGGACCAATAACTAGTATGTATAAAGAGCTCAAACAACTCATAGAAAAAGCAAATCCAATTAAAAAATAGGCAAAGGATCTGAAGAGACATTTCTCAAAAGAAGACGTACAAATGGACAAGAGGTATATAACAAAATGTCCAACATCATTAGTCATCAAAGAAATGCAAATCAACACTGCAATGAGATATCATCTCACCCCACTTAAAATGGCTTTTATCAAAAAGACAGGCAATAACGAATGCTGTTAAGGATGTGGAGAAAGGGAAACCTCGTATGCTGTTGGTGGGAATGTAAATTAGAGCAACCACTATAGAGAACAGTACAGAGGCTCCTCAAAAAACTAAAAATAGAACCACCATGTGACCCAGCAATCCCACTGCTAGGTATTCATCCAAAAGAAGGGAATCTAGTATATCAAAAAGATATTTGCACTTACATGTTTACCGCAGCACTATTCACAACAGCCACGATTTGGAAGCAACCTAAGTGTCCACCAACAGATGAATGCATAATGAAATTGTGGTACATATACCCAATGGAATATTATATACCCATTAAAAGGAATGAAATCCTGCTATTTGCAGTAACATGGATGGAACTGGAGAACATTATGTTAAGTGAAATAAGCCAAGCACAGAATGACAAATCTCACATATTTTCACTCGTGTGTGAGCTAAATATTAAAAACAATTGATATCATGGAGACAGAATAGAATGATGGTTACCAGAGGCTAGGAAAGGTAGTGGGTAGGGGGGAATAAAATGGGGATGGTTAATGGGTACAAAAATATAGTTAGATAGATAGGATGCATAATATTTGATAGTGCAACAAAGTGGCTATAATCAACAATAAGTTAGGGTATACTTTAAAATAACTAAAAGAATAGAATTGGAATGTTCGTAACACAAAGAAATGATAAATGCCTGAGGTGATGGATACCCCAATTACCCTGATCTGATTAATTCACATTGTACGCCAGTAGCAAAACATCGCATGCGCCCTATAAATATATATAAAACGAATACGTACCCATAATAATTAAAAATAAAAATTGTTAAATAAATGCAGGAGTACACTAAGGTTGAAAAAATTTAATTGACAGATAAAAATGGTATATACTCAAGATATACAAGATGGGCCGGGCGCGGTGGCTCACGCCTATAATCCTAGCACTCTGGGAGACCAAGGCAGGTGGATCGTTTGAGCTCAGGAGTTTGAGACCAGCCTGAGCAAGAGCAAGACCCCGTCTCTACTAAAAATAGAAAGAAATTAATTGGACAACTAAAAATATATAGAAAAAATTAGCTGGGCATGGTGGCGCATGCCTGTAGTCCCAGCTACTCGGGAGGCTGAGGCAGGAGGATCGCTTGAGCCCAGGAGTTTGGGGTTGCTGTGAGCTAGGCTGACGCCACGACACTCTAGCCCGGGCAACACAGTGAGACTCTGTCTCAAAAAAAAAAAAAAAAAATATATATATATATATATATACACACACACACACACACACACACACAAGATGATTTGATATACATATACATTGTATAATGATTACCAAAATCAAACTAATTAACATAGCCATTACCACCCATAGTTACCATTTATGTATGTGTGTGGAGTGCGGGTAAGGGACTGTTTCCTCTAAAAAAAAAAAAAGAGGCAGTATATTATTTAAATTTGAGAAACAGAACCTTATTATGTTAACTATAGGATGTTTTACTACTTTCATTTCTACCTAATGAAATACACAATAGTAAGAATTATAGCATGCATACTAGTATTATAAATCACAAGACAGAAAATAAAATACTCTCTTACACAGAACATCATCTTTAACCTGAATCTTAACAGGTTAACCCTGTTATCATATAATAGAAGGTACCAACATTTACTTATCCCCATTAATTAAAATGGCCAAAATGGGCAATTATCCTCCAAACAGAATAATTTCACTCATTTAATAAAACTTGGTAAACAATTGAGTCATCAGATGAATTTATTGTGCAGAATAAGTCATTCTCATGGGTTTACTTACATGATAGTCAGCTTCAGGAAGTTTAATACCAGGAAATAAGTCACTAGTTATTCCATTAAATAAAGGTATATCATGTGATAAAAACTTTGGTTCATTTACATCTTTAATTGATCGAAGAAGCTAAAATCACCCAAGAAGTGCAATATAAATTAATTGCCAGCATTTCTGTCCCTAATTCCCCTTCCTGACCCCACCCACCACCCTGGCCAAAAGTCAAAGTTTATTTTACATTGCTCCATGGAATCTCCGTACATGGAATCTCTGTAATAAAAAGCCAATACTATGCTCATCATGCCAAAAAGTCTTTGCATTCATAAAAAGCATAATAAATAACACAACACAAAAACTGTCATTTTAACCCCATATGAAAAGACTTGATGCAATAACCCTCTCAATTGCCTATTTATAATTCCTGATCCACCTCACTAAAAAAAATTATCTTTCTACTGAAACTTTCACAACGTATATATTTAAATACTTACAAGTATATCTTCATTTTCATCTGGGTATTTTAGTTTTAGGTTTCCAGCAGCCACTAAAACTGCTTTTACTGCTCGCATTCCATAGTCATAATGAAATTGCGATGAAAGCTGCTCTGAGCAAAGCCTATAGGTCATTACTATCTTCACAGACAGAGGTTTTGCATTCAAAAATCCATAGGAGTAGAGGGAGATTTCTGCTATAAGAGCATAGTTTGGAACCATCATAGCCACTGTTCTAAAAAGAACCTGAAGTATATAATAAATGAAATATATTATTTACATTAATGAAGCTGTTTTTAAGCTGAAAAGATAATACAGGAAATATTCCATTAATATTCAAGTTTATTCACTAAATGCATCTTTTCCTAAACTGTAATTTTTTTCAGTAGTACTTTAATATTTGTATGTACTTCATATTTTTTGGATGTCTAGAAAAGTTTTTGGAGGTTTACCTTACAGCAAATGTCAAAGGTAAAAGAGAAATTACAAATATGTGTGAAAAATTATAAAATTTGAATGAATTATGCTGTTATTTTTTATTTAAAAAATATTACCTTAAGGTTGTCTGGCAATTCAGAGCGTCCTGCATAGCCAGGATTCATGGTAATAGCTACAAAACAATTTGGATTGAGCTTCAGTTCTGTCCCTTCAAAAATAAACACTTCCAACTTCTGTTGAATGGCTCTCTGAATACAAAGGATCTGTTGAGCTACCACTGACAACACTTCCAACTCAATTCGATTAAATTCATCAAAGCAAGCCCAAGCACCAGAAGAAGCCAATCCTTTAAAAAACTAAGAACAAAGGGAAAAGGAGGTCACTTTTCTTCAGAAACCATATCATCTCTTAAAACACATATATAATCATTTAAGTCAAGTTGAAAGTTAAATTTAGTAAAAGCCCCAAGGATAAAAAAGTCTTTACTCCTAAAACCAAAGCTCAAGTAATATTCAAACCATATTCAAATAATGTTTAAACATGAGTGTGCTGAAGTTTACCCAGTTAGACCTAGATGTGTGTAATATTTAATTTTATCGATTCAGTAATTTGACTACCTTTCCCATTGCTAGATAATCTAGCCCATCTGAACAGTTGAACACCACACACTGTACAGCAAGAGCTTTAGCCAAGTCCTTGGTGGTTTCAGTTTTTCCAGTGCCTGCTGGCCCCTCTGGGGCACCTCCAAGGTTTAAGTAGAAGGCACCTATCTGAAAAGAAAAATATATATAAAATGCAATTCACGCTTAAATGAAAAAAATAACTTAGACAATTGCTTACCAAATGGATTTAGTCATTTTTGTAGCTTCAGAGAAGCAATTATATAATTAAATTGTTCAGTTAATTTTCAGCATAACATTTTCTAGCTGCACAAAGAAAAAGCAGTTTAAAAAGTTCAAAAAAAAAGTGAAAATATATCAAAATCTCATTGTCTTCTAATACCTCACATGTATCCCATTTGCCTTTAAAAACAAAGAGAGGTCGGACCAGGTGGCTCAAGCCTGTAATCCTAGCATTCTGGGAGGTCAAGGCGGGAGGATCACTTGAGCTCAGGAGTTTGAGACCAGCCTGAGCAAGAGCAGAGACCCTGTCTCTACTAAAAATAGGAAAAATTAGCTGGGTGTGGTGACACACACCTGTAATCCCAGCTACTCAGGAGGCTGAGGCAAGAGGATCGCTTGAGCCCAGGAGTTTGAGGTTGCTGTGAGCTAGGCTGACACCACAGCACTCTAGCCCAGTCAACAGAGAGTCTCAAGAAAAAATAAAAAATAAAAAATAAAAACAAAGAGAATCTAGCTTTGAGGGGGTAAAATTAGTTCAGAAAGGTTTTGATTAGAAACAGTTGTGGAGATGGCTATACAGGCTCATTGCAAAGAGGGTTTAAATGCTTGAATGTGAGTGCTAGAAATGGCATCCATTATTTGGAAGAGAAACAGATGACCTATTACATAATTTTTTCTACAATTCACCTGGCTGTTGTCTTCCATTTTGGTATGTTCTCCATATTGTATATTCCCATAACACTGTTCTATACTGTTCTTACCAGTAGTATCACTTTCTACCTTGTATTATATTTAATGACATATATTCTTTTTCTCAAAAATTAGTCTTCAAGCTCCTTAAGGGTAGTATCAGCAGTATCTGAATTATTTCTGGGCCCCAACAATGACTGAAACGGTGGTTGGAAATTTTTAGAAGCAAATAAATTATAGTCAGCTCTGAGTTTGTTTCATGAAAACCACCGTGGGAATTTGTGAAACTTCTTCTAGAAAAAAGTAGGGTTAATAGACCAAGGGTGTGCATGTAGGGGAGCAGGGGGAATAAGTGAACTCTCTGTACTTTCTGCTTAATTTTGCTGTGAACCTAAAACTGCTCTTTAAAAAAAGTCTATTTAAAAAAATAAATGAACCTATGAAAATGATATCTTTTTACATTTATCAAAAAAAACCAATTGAGATAATAATTAAAGGCAATTTTTTTGTTTTTATTTTTTGTTTTATTTTGTTGTGTGGTTGATATCTGAAGATAAAGGCAATATTTTAATAGTGGAAGGGAGGCTTAGCATAACTACCTCCATTTTGCTTCTGATCCCCTACAGTAATATCCTTTAGGTTAAAAGCTTCTGCTTAGCTCTGCCCATAGGCCAGACAGTTATAAGAAGAAATTAGTTTGTATTTCAACTGTAGAAGAAAGACAGTAACCATCCCTTTCCCACAACTAATGCCCAGGGAGACAAGGAAAGTATATACACAAGTAACAATCCTATGTTAAAGATTTATAGGAACATTGTGATCTGATCTGTCATCCAAAGTTAACTGACCAAGAACAAAGAAGTTTCACAACTTCCTTGGACCTTCGCTGATGCTCAGATGTTTATGGTCCTCTGTTATCTCTTGCAACCCCTGTTCTCTTTCCCCTTCCCTTAACATAAAAAGGAGCCTAAAGTGCATATTTACTTAAGATGATTCTTTAGGACACTAGTCTGCCATCTTCTCAGTTTGCAGGCTTTCTGAATAAAAGTTGCTTTCCTTGCCCCAACACCTTGTCTCTCAACTTATTGGCTGTTGTGCAGCAAGTGGTATGAGCTTGAACTCAGTTACAATATCAGTTATATTTTGCCCATTTTAAATTTATGATGAATGCTACAGTTAATGTCCATTAACTTGACCGCTGAAAACCCTAGGCTCTCCCTTCTTTACAATTTCAAGACAATGCTCATAAATATGACCCCTTCATTATGGATGGTAAATATACTAGGAAACTTTTTGAAAGGTGGCCTTACTAATAAACTATCTAACAGAGGAAAATAACCTATCTAACAGAAAGTAAGGGAAATAAACTGACAGCACAACTACCCTTTATTTAATTAAAACACCTGTGACCTAACTCCTCTCTGTAAGCATTTCGTTTTCTCAGCTTTGAAGAGCCCTGAGCAGACAGTAGGGGTACGAACTCCCTGCTCCAGCTCTGTCTCAGATCCTGCCAAAAAAACAGATTTCAAGGACTCAGATAACCCAGCCTCACAGAGAAAGAAAAAGAAATAAAGAATTCCCTGAAATCTTGCAGCTGCTTCTATTATCAGTCTGCTGAAGCAGAGAAAAAAAAGTTATTTTTACCCTTTAAAATGGCAAGCAACTTTCCCTCAGCTGCCTGGCATTTTAACTCCTTTATGTGCCATGGCCACTCCTTCCTTCTCTCTCTCTCTTTCTCTATCTCTCTCTTTCTTTCTCAGGAAAATAAATAAACTTTGTACTTCTTTCTATCTTAAACTCTGTGTGAGAATTCTTCCTCCAACCCTGCTTGAGCACCTAATAAGTTTCCACCCTAACAGTTTTTCTCAGTGTCTAGTATTGTATTCAAGTGTTTAATGTGATTCTGATTTTACTACTCAAAGTTGTTAGATTCCACCTTGCAAGCATATCACAGCTCTGACTTCAATGAGGTACTAGATAGGATAGAAGCTTGAGATTCATCTGCTCAACAAATATTTAGGGATAACTATGTCCTTGTTCAACACTAGACATGGTCCCTGCCCTCAGGTAGCTTCCTGAGAAAATAAGTTTGGTGAAACCTTTTATTTTCCAGACCCACTGATGCCCTACCCAGATCCCATTTACCAGGCCATTGTATTCATCCCCTAATTGCTGTGTCAGCTGGGAATAGCTCACAGCTGCTCTTTTCTCCTAAGCATTGCCCTCAAGTAATAGGAGCTACCTCAACAGCAAATACCTGAAAGCTTATTCATACCCCTGAGTCAATGGCAATGAAGGCGTACAAAAGCCAGACCCCATCGCCTTCAGGCGAGATAACTGTGATGCCTGTGCATGCTCCAAAGCTCTCCATGAGATCAGGCTATGAGTATATGCCTATATCTTTGCTTAGCTTCTTTCCTGTCCTATCCTGCTGTGCTCATTTCCTTACACGGTTTTACTGAGAACATTTCTTAATAGCATTTGCACAAGAATCCCCAATTCATCTCTGCTTATAACGAACTCAATAGAAGACACTTTAATTTTACTTACTCAGCAGGGGTAGAGTGGTGTTTCTTGATGCTCCCCCTCAAGCCCCAGATAGGTTGCCAGATGTAGCAGATAAAATACAGAATGCTTAAATTAAATTTAAATTTCAGAAAAACAATGAACAATTTATTAGCATAAATATGTCCCATTAAATATTTGGGGAATATTTGTACTAAGAAATTATTTTATGTTTGTTTTTGAAATTCAAATTTACCTGGAAGTCCTGTATTTTATCTGACAACCATATTCCAGGGGTTTTTATAATCAAAGCTCTATTTCCATAGCTTCTCACACAAGCACAGACCTCAGTACCATTCCCCTACATTTCAGCTCTCTATTCAACAGCACTAATTTGGAGTTCTAAGGCCCAAATGTACTTTCCTCATCTTCCTGCCACCTCTCCCAGGACTCCACTGCAAAAAATGATACCATTTTCCAAAGCTCTGGGTTTGTCACTATATCACCAACACTTTCTTTTTTTCAAGTATCTCCAATGAGAGTGACTCATAAGTTTCATAGAATAGAATTCAAACATGCTTGTATGATACAAAAGCACCCATAAGTAAATATCTGTTACTATAATTTCACATAAAGAGAATTTGGGATTAGAAAGGGATAACTATATTCGACTATCGCAGATAAAATAAATGACGAGAGCCATATCAAATTTGGATGAGAAAATATGACACCACACCAAAAAGTAATCTTTAATGTGTGAATTAAAATAATTTAAATACATACCAATGTTCTATAACACCTGTCAGTTAGAGGAGTAATGACAAGACGAGGTGAGTTACCAAGATATTCATAAGCATATTTTACATTGCAATTAATGATACGAACTCGAGCATTATCATATTCCCAATAATATCGAAGCTGAGCAAGCCACTGGAAATCTGTATCATGTGAGACACCTAAAAAGAATAAAGTAAAATACAATACATGATCCTTAAATGGAAATAATTTGAAAAATAGATATTTTTCATCTTTTATAATGGCAAATATTAAAATAATTCATATTTTCCAATTTACAGAAAAAGGATGATGTAAAAAATTTCTGTTGAGAGAGAAAAAGACATATCTTTGTTTCTAGAAGCTATCAATACTTTATCTTAAATATTAAAGAAAAAGTCACATACCTATTTCAATCATGTCCATGACTACATCTCTAGCATGAACATCAATAGTAACCAAAGCCCCCAGAGTGATTCTGGTCTGCTTAGACAATTTTCCTCTTACCAGCTCTACAATATCATTTAGTTGATTCTGAAGTTCCTTATAGTACTTCCTTAATCCCTAAAAAATAAAAAAGTAATCTAACTGACGTTATATAGTAACATGCATTAAAACATGCATTTTATATATTTACTCTTTTACAAAAGAATTCTGACTTCATAATCTATTTCAATATAGAAATGAATTATAGAATAGAGTGATTTTTGTCTAAGCCTAGCAAAATATTAAAAATAATTTTCAAAGAACTGAATAATTTCAAGTCTATATATAGAAATTGAAGGAGGTAATGCCTTTGCAAAGAACAGATAAACTAAAACACATGGAATGGAGAAAAGTATGTGGTTGTTTATACCAAAAATGCTTTACCTCTGGCCCACCACTTATAACTTCCTGTGTCTCAGAAGTCCAGAACATTTGAGAAACACAAAGTACAACTTGGCCAGGCCACTCTCGAACCCAGTCTCTTCTTGCAGATTCTGGATAAGCCTGAATAATTCAAATGATTTTCTAACTTTAAAAGATTGCATGAGAAAAAAATAGCTAAATGTCTAATAATACAGAAGTGAAATATTTGGTACACTCACAGGCTAGAATATCATATAGACATGAAAAATTTTAGATGACTATTGAAAAGACCTAAAAAGTATTATAAATTATGATTATATTTTTGAAATATTTGTTTATTTATTTAAAAAATAGAAAGATGAGCAACAACATGTTAATGGTGGATTATGTCTGGACAGATTTAATTGTTCATTCTTCTGGAAGTTGATTTCTATTGGACCTTTATGCTCCTTTGCTATGGGGAGTTGTCAAGTTTTTGATGTAAAATACATATTACTTCTATTATAATGAAATGTAAAGGTTTTAGTAAACTTTAAAAAAACTAGTCAAATTGATTATGTATACTGATACTAAGATTTAATTGAAAAGGAGACTATAAAACATAGTAGAAAATGTGGTTAGATTAGTAGTTGGAACCCTTGTATTATTTATCCATAGCTTTTCTAAAAACTTGTGCAACCAGGTCATATAACTTAAACCATTATATATTTGTTCGATTACATATACTTGAACAATCTATGCTTTGGAGTTCAAAATACACTTTCATTTGTTTCTAACATTGTATATTCAAAATGCATTTAAAGGATTTATTGGGGGGAGGTTTAATCTTTTTAAATATTGGCAGATCCAAATAAAAAATTAAAAAAACAAAAACTGCAGAATGAATTTTGAGATTGATGCCAATGGAAACTGTAATTTTAATACAATTACACCATCTTAGATATAAGAATGTTAAACATAGGATGTAAATACATATCACTATAAAATTCTTCTTATTGGCCATATTTAGAAATAAACGCAAATGACTAACCTACGCTTCAAAGAATAATAAATGGTGACTGAGAGCCATTCCTAGATCCATAGAAGGTAAATTTCTATACTGATTACGGAAATACTTTCATGGACAATGTTGATTCTTTCCTATGTTTTTAGTTTGTTTGGAATCACAAATAGCAAAAGGAAAGAAAAAGTCAAGATTTATCTGCAGGAACACTGAAGCTGAACAGAATAGCCACCACAAGAAAATGAGCCTCGTAAGGATCTCGGTGAAATGAAAAAGACACCTCACTCATACATAGTGAATTGCTGGATATAAGGCTTCGATGTCTTTTAAAACTATTCTGCTACATAACTGCTCCTTTGTGGTCCTAAAGGCAGAAATGTCCTGCAGTTTATCATTCAACATTAGGTTAATTGGATTAACAAAAGTGAGATACATGTAGTACTGAGGTGTTATATTTCTTTCAAATTGATTATATATCCTCCTTTAATGTTTGTTCATCTCATTTGGGGTTTTTAAGTAGTGCTTTAAGTGTTAAAAGCAGTAAGTAAACTAAATCATGCATTTAACACTCATGTCTGAGAACTGTCCTATAGATCAGCATGTACTAAAGGGCATAATTGTCTGCCTACTAAACATATCCACTAGGCCAGCTCATAAGCATTTCTAACATTGAACTCTTGATCTTCCCCTAAGCCTCCACAAACCTGCTTCTCCACCAGGCATCCCCCAGAGTAAATGCCACCCATATGCTCAAATCAGAAACCTAAAAGTGATTTCTGAGACCTCCCCTTCCTCATCCTTCCTCACACTCTACAATCAATTCAACCTGTTGAAGTTAACTACAAAATCTATTCTAATCTGTCTACTTTGCTCCATACCTTCTGCCACTTTGCCTAGTACCAGCCCACATCAGCTTTCATCTGGACTAATACAAGAATATCCTAATTTGCCTTCTTGTTTTCACACTCCCACTAACCCATTCTTTATACCATAGCTATAGTGGTATAAAAATACAAATCAGATTATGATCCTCCCCTGATTAAAATACTTCAATGATCTTCCATTGCATTTAATATATAATACAAACTCCTAACTGCCTTCCTTTCCAACCTCATCTGACTTTATTTTCCACTTTGCTTTCTCTACTACAGACATAGCTGTCTTCTTTTAGGTTTTCAAAATCCCAAGTTCTTTCTGATCCCAGGGCCTTTTATACAGGATATCTAGATGCCCTCTCCTTTGCTCTTTACCTGGTTAATTCCTGCTTATCCTTTGGGTTTCAGTTTCAACATCACTTGCACTAAAAGCCTATCATTGGAGCATCCTCCACTCTAAATTATATACCCCTTATTATTCTCTCTCATAACACCTTTTTTCTTTTATAACACTTAATCATACATTATTACCAATTTGTACTAACATTGTTATTTTAATAACAATGTTAGAAACAAAAAAAGAAGTTAAAAAAATAATAAATGGTTTAAAATAGAACTTTCAA
>RJWJ010039592.1:0-14414 GCA_004363605.1 Indri indri | reverse complement strand
GATGGTTTCCTTGATGAGACTGTATCAGTTGAGGTGGTGTAGGGTAGTAGGAGAAGTGTTTTAAAATTGGCCATCTGCTTCCATGATTGTGGAGCAAGAGAGGACGCAGAGTTGACAAGGTCATATCAATGATTGCCAGTAGGATGTTTGGGTTCAGCAGGCTCTAAATTATTTTGCTCTTAAAGGAATAGCTATTGAGTCTTAGATTTGAGATATGAGTGGAGTTTAAGGAACTCGTCATTGATATGGGCAGGAGACCTGTAAAGTTTTTCACAGCAGAGAGCACCCTGGATGCTAGAGTTTCCCACCTGGAATGACAGAAAAGTGTGGAGAGTTCTTTCATAATTTCTGGTGTTTCTCCTAAAGAAATAAAAAGAAGAAATTTGGGGAGAGCTATTAGGGGCAGAGGAAGAGTGGCCCTTAGTGGCTTTGGATCACTAAGATTGAGCCCTTCTTTACCATCTTGGATTGCTCTGATTGCCGAACATGAGTTTTATGGTTCTGCCCTTCCCTAGTCATCACGTCAGGCTCACCATTCCGTTCCTTTACATTCAGGGCCTCTACATTGCACAACGTCAGAGGGCAACATTCACATCTGATCCATGTGAACGGCACCTCCTGGAGTGGTGTAGCCTGAATGGCCTTCTGCAGTGAGTGCACTTATGTTGTCCTTGCCTTGGTCCACTCTTTGCGAAATGGATCACCTTGCCTTGTAATCGTGTGTGCTTCTTGTTCTCCTCCTTCTCCTCCCCGCTGAACTCTAAGAGGCTTGAGGGAAGAGGCTAGATTGGCACCTTCTAGAATAGCTCAGGAAATCTTTCCTAAATAGAGAGATGAATAATAGTGCTGAAAGCTTTGTGTTAAACTCTGTATAAGATATTTTACCTGCTCATCTCCTTTAGTACAAATAGCAGCCCCGTGGTTTACATATTGCCTTCATTTCTCTTTAGAGGACATTGAGATGAGCAGATGAATGAATAGAGGCAGGGGGTGAAGATGATTCCTCAAGAATTTTGATGTGCAGGACTGAAGAGAGTTAAGAATAGAAGGTGTAGCTAGACTAAGATGTAGACTTAAGGGGGGGCAATTCATGTGAAGATCAAGGGACACAAGCATATTTAAAAGTTGATGGTAAAAAATCAACTGGGAAGAGGAGATGGAAGATGTAGTTGAGAGAATTGGTCATTGGTATTGTTGAAAGGTGCAGAGAGAAGGATCCAGAGGACATATGGACGAGGGGGGAACCCTCAACAGGAGGACTGTTCTGCTGGAACAAGAGGAAAGGAGAGGATGGGATAGATGGAGGAAAATTGGGGGCAACTTGAAGTTCCTATCTGAAGTCTTCTCTTTTTATCTTTGAAGAAGGAGGCAAAGTCATCTGTTGACTTTGAGGAGGAAGATCATGGTTGTCATGGAAATGGTGATGGCAGAGATTTGAGGAGAATAGAGAAGATATGAAATGGTCTCTGCAGAAATTCAGAGACACTGAGTCACTCAGAAGCCCTAGCATTTCCATGTGCTTCCGTCACTTTCTTATTAATGAAACCATGGTTGCAAATTAAATTTCTAAGTGAACATTTTCTTTGTGTCTACCAGAAAAAAATAGACTGTGGTCCAATTTAATTGGAATCTAAAATAAAGTAGGAGAGGACTTTTGCATATAGGGGAGATTTGAATTGTATGAAATAGTTTTAAAAAAAATAAGCTTTCCTTTTCTTTACTTATACCTCTTGATTCATTTTCATGAAATTTGTTATTATTGGGAGAAATGCTGAATGTATTCCCTGGAGACTAAAGTTGTATTTGCAGCCAGATGCTATGGGAAATAGTGAGTGCCTTCAATAGAATTCTTTTGCTTAAAGGGACAAGAAGGCAACTCAAAGTGGATCAGGAAAACTAGGAATTTATTGACCTATATAGTTGAAAAGTCCAGAAATACAGCTGGGTCAGGAACTCAAAAATTTTAGCATGGTGCTATTTCTTCCCCATCCTTCAGCTCTGCACATTTCTGTGTAGGTTTCATTTCCAGGCAGGCTCTCTCATTTTTCTGGCAAGATGGCCTCCTACAGCTCTTGGTTTAGATCCTACTGATTTCAAAATTCAGAAGAAAATGCTCTCGAGCCCAATAGTTCCAACAAAAGTCTTAGGATTGAATTTCAGTGGTTCCGACATGACTTTTGTGTGTCATGAGCCAGTACCTTTTCCTAGTCTAGTTACTGTAGCCTGGGGAATGTGGCTAAGTAATTATTAAGTGGCCTTAGGAACATTAGGGTCTATGTGCATCTGCTCAGATATTATCTGTTTTCCCTGAAATAGTTTGACTTTTTGGTTTTTTACTCCACGGGGGTCCAAACCCACCCCTAGAGTCAGAAGTCATTCTGGAGTTACTTTCTGTTAAGCTACCTTGACAGTTAGTAGGGGTCGAGGATCTACAAGAATGATCAGGATACCATTATCAGAAGATGAGCAATGAATGTAGTCAGGCAAAAAAATTTAAAATGTTAATTAGAGTAGGTAAAGGTAAAATTGACCAATGTTATATAGTCTCCAGAAAGATTTCGGATCCAGCGAAATTTCTCTGGTCACCTAATTTTGGCACCCCTAATTTATTGGACCGATTGTATTTGAAAGTATCTATCTTTCCTGGAAATGAATTATAAGTTACCAAAGACACTATTTATAGATTCTTTTGCCCTGTCCTCTTGCGATATTAGCTCTTCATCTTTGTGTCCTATTTTGCCATTGTGCCGCTGCTGCTATTTTAGAACCTTGGTAAGAAATAGATTTGTGTTGATATACTGATTTAGTCTGAAATTAAAATGAAAAGTCATTTGCATATTCAGAACCTAACTTAATGGGAGGAAAATCAGTGATAAAATTGCATCCTAAATGTTTTCAGGGAAATGAACTTATAGTGAGTTAGTGAGGACATACTGTCATTACAAACCAACATGAAATGTGAGTACCCAAGCCCTCAACTTGTCCTGATATTTTTTTTCTTTGGTTTTCTCATGCAGAGTATATTTTCTCTGAGTGATTTAAATGATTTGGTATTGTATTCTCCTATGTAGCTTCATGTTTTGTTAGATCAGTTTAACTTTTGAGAAGACAAATTGGAAAGTAACTTTGGTAGCTGCTATGTGTGATTTTGGCTGTTATGATTTAGTTGCAATGATGTATACTACCCTTGTTTGTATTCCCTCTACAGTCCTATGTGCCAGCCTGTGTTCTATTTTAACAGTGACACAGCTATCATTTTGTTTGGTTTTGGGTGTTCATGCATTCTTGAGAAAGTGGCAAACTTAGAATCCTAACTAACAATTGTCTTCAGGCCCTCTGAGTTCATACTGTTTCCAATCTTTCCCATGGAATATTATTGGATATATGCTTTATGATAATTCCATTCATTCAGAGATTAAATATTAAGAGGCCTTATGAACATTAGGATCTCTGTGCATCTGCTCAGGTGTATCTATTTTCTCTGAAATGGTTTGGCTTCTTGGTTCTCAGCCTCCTCTAAGACTCAGCCTTGTGAGATACTATTCCCATGTTGATGGGTTATGTTAAAAAAATTATTCAATGACCCTTGTTAAAGCATGGTAAAGAAGACTTTATTCAGGACTAATTTGATAGGTATAAGGACCAAGCAATAAGATTTCGCAGTAAGGGCGAGAGATTGGGATCAACTCTAAATATAGGATGGGTATGTGGGAATTTATAGCCAAGGAGTAGGGTGAGACTCAGGGGGTGGAAAGTTACCATGAAAAAACATCTGTGGCAAGGGGGATTCTGGCTGAACTAACCTAATGGGATTCTTGCCAAAGACAGGCCAGAGTGATTGGACATTCCTTGGGGTTGGTAGAGGATGAGGAACCTAATCAGATATCGAGAGTTACCAGATATCAAGGGGGTGGGGGATGGGGTTGCTAAACTGACTTAGCAGGATATTTTGCTAAAACTGGATTTTTTGCAAGGAAGTGCACAGGTGGGCTGGGAGAAGGTTCAGGAGCCTGACCAAAGTTTGACCAAGCAAAGAATCTTTGTCAATTGACAGTCCCGGATGCCTAATATTTTCCTTCTTTTGATTTCCTTTTGGGATTCTTGAGTTGCCTTGTTTTCTTCTTAATTTTATTTTTTAACTGGGAAACAATAATTGTACATATTCATGGGGAACATAATGATGTTTCAATGCAAATAACATACAGTGATCAGATCAGGATAATTAGCATATCCATCTTCTTAAACATTTGTCATTTCTTTGTGTTGAGAACATTCAATATCCTTCTAGCCATTCAAAACTATATGTTATTGTTAACTACAGTCATCCTACAGTGGTAGAGAACACTAGATCTCATTACTCCTATCTACCTGTAACTTTGTATCCTTTAACAGATCTCTCCATATTCCTCCCTTCCTCCTACCCTTTCCAGCCTTTAGTATTCTCTGTTCTACTTTTTACTTCTCTGAGATCAACTTTTTTAGCTTCCACCTAAGAGTGAGAACGTGTGATGTTTAACTTTCCGTTCCTGGCTCATTTAACCTAACATAATATGCTCTTGAAGAATCTATACCTCTCCTGTCTCCTTCAGAACAGAGGAGATTTAATTCCTTTCCTTCCAGGAAAAAATAAAAATTCCAGGGACAATTTTCTATCAGACTGAAGAGCAGAAAGAATAGTGATTAGAAATGTATTCGAGGGCAGTTTTTATTCTGAATTGATTTGCATTTCTTCTTTTGTATTTGATTTCAAAAGAAACAAACGTCCTTCTTTGGTTTTACAATAGAAGCAATTGAACCTTTGTTTTGGAAATGGCGGCTGAATTTTATATGACACAGGTAACTGATGACCTCTGTGTCCCTGCAAGGAAGGCTCCACTGTCAGACTGGTCATGTCTGGCCCTCACCAGGTATGACCTCATTAATTCAGAATTGACAGATTTGGAATGTGACGTAAATCATAGGGACCAATCTAGACTATAACTCTGTGTGTGAATGGGTGGGAAATATTGGATTCTGGACTTGGCAGGCATAGGTTGCAGCCCCTGTCTAGACCCATCCCAGCTGTGAGAACTGATCAAATTTATTAGTTTCTCCAAGCACTGATTTCCTAAACATTAATAAAGTAATAATACTATTAGGTACCTCATTAGGGGTGCTGTGGATTGCCATCATCCTCTTCCAAAATGTGACTCTGGCTTACTTCCTACATTTCTTTTTCACCATCTGAAATTATCTTGTTTATTTATCTTTTTATTTTTTATTGTCTTTCTCTTTCACCATTAAAATATCTTTTCCCTAAGATCAAAAACCTTATCTATTTTGTTCAGCCCTCTATCTCCAGGCCTGGCACACATTAGGGGATCAAGAAATATCTGCTGAATGAAGTATTTATTTTATTTTATTTTATTTTTTAGAGATAGGGTCTTGCTGTGTTGCCCAGGCTGAACTCCAACTTCTGGCCTCAAGCAGTTTTCCTGCTTAAGCCTTCCAAGTAGACAGGACTACAGCTGTGTGCCACTGTGCCCAGCTCACATAATTCTTAAACTCTTATCATATCACGATTTTGCTCCTGTAAAAGAAATACCAGAGAAGTCAAAAATTTGTTGAGTCATCAGCAGTTAGTAGCAGATACAGGATGAGAGTCCAGGTGTTCTATCTTCTTTTCTTCTCCAAACATTGCATCATCTGCATAGTGGTAGTTACAGTAGAATAATAGAACTCATTACAGTAGAACTAGTAATGGCTGTTGTACTACTCAAGATTCTCTAGAGAAAACAGATTTATTATAAGCATTGGTTCACATGATTACAGAGGCTGACAAGTCTCATGATCTGCCATCTGCTAGCTAGAGACCCAGTCCAGCTGGTTGTATAGTTCAAGAGCCTAACAGCCAGAGAGCAGAAGGTATAGATTCCAATTAGAGTATGAATACCTGAGAGCCAGGAATACAGAGGGAGGAGAAGATTGATGTCCCAGCTCAAGCAGTCAGGCAGAGAGCAAATTCAACCTTCCTCTGCCTTTTTGTTCTATTCAGGCCCTCAATGGATTGGGTGATGCCCATCCACCCTGGGGAGGGCAATCCACTTTACTCAGTGTACTGATCCAAATGGTAATCTATTCCAGAAACACTCCCATAGACATACCCAGAAATAATATTTAACTAGATATGTGGGCATCCTGTGATCCAGTCAAGTTGACACATGAAATTAACCATCACTACAGTTTACCTTTATTTCACTCTTAATGGGACAGATATTGCCCTTGTAGTAACCCCATGAGGTTAGCACTCTTGCAATCCCCGTATTTCAGATGACAAAACTAAGTTAAACAACTTGTCCAAGGCCACTCTGCCACTTTCTGAACCCAGGCAAGTCTCTCTCCAGAGCCTGTCCTCATGACCCTGAAGCAGAACGGACCCCAGAATTCCAATCTCCTGTAATTCAGAACTTTCATTAAATCAGATGGACCTTTAGACACCAATTACTCAGACCTGGGAAGTTCTAGCGTAATGTGACTTTGGAGCTTTCCGAATGGTGCGCGTACTTTCTGCCTTGAAGAGCCTTCACAGTTCATTATGAGAAGCTGTGCGTCTGGCCTCAAAGAAAGGAACACTGGGAAAGTGGCTGGCTGGTTTGAGTTGTTCGAGAGTCTGGCAGGAGCTGTCATTTGGCATGTGAAATCGAAGCATATTGGATCTTATTTTCCCCCGAGTAGGTTGGTGGGATTAAATTTAATTACGTTTTCATAAGCAGAAGAAAGGAAAAATTTCAAATAGTAGAAACAAAAGGAATTGCTATGTTAGACCTTTAATCATTATAAAGACTTATTTTTGAATCACTGGGGGCCACAGTGAGAAGAGCAGAGAATTCAGAACACAAAGGATTGTAACAGATGGAACCATTACAGCATTATACCTGAACAACGATTTGACATATGAAAGTCATTACTATTCCATGTTGGAGCTGGGGAGGGTCTGGCTTCGGGGATCGACCAATGAGTAAGGTCTAAACTTCAGTGTATGGATTTGGAGAGCTGCTTTGAAAGGGAGGGATGGTCCAATAAAGTCAACTGAACCCTAACAGTGCCTTTCTTCTCAAGAAACTCCAGGTATTCCACAATTGCATTTCAGTTTTCACTCTGTCTTCTTGAGGAATGGTGCTAGGCATTCATAGTCATGTTTTCAATGCAGATATTAAACCAGATTTATATGATGAACAGTATAGACATCAAGATATCACATGAAATCCAGGTAGCCACCCTCATGTCGTTGCCATTGTGTGCAGAAGTGTTCAAAACATGGAATTTGAGGAATTTGAGTCCAAAAGTGGCTCAGAACAGTCAGATTGTGAATGGGCAGACATTTTAGTAAGAACTTAAGTGATTTGTTTTGTTTATATATTTATTTTTTTATGTATGCCTAAAGAGAGACATAAGATGAAAAGCTGTGACTCAATAAGTCCAAAAGAACACTTTCACAAGGTATCTTAAAAATTCTAAGTGATAAAATAACAGTGTTGTCATATTTTAATTGGCAACTTTTTTTCTTTCTCAATGATTCACGAAAATAATAGTGTATCTTGCAATTCCTGGTATCTTAAACCCACCGAAATATGGTAATATTAACCACAGCACTTTTTCCAGGTGTGCTAGACACTGTGTTAAGCCTTTTATGTGCATTATATGATTTATTATTCCCATTTCACTGATGGTGAAAACTGTGGATTAAACAGGTAAGAAAACTCACAAAAATGCACATCATTTTATAATATTTCCTATGTAGTGTCTTCAGTGGCCTCACAGGGGAGCTGAATAAAATCTAAACTCCTTCCCTAGCCTATAATGCCCTTTTTTGATGTGGCCATACCTACTTCTCCCACTTCATCTCACGCCATTCTCTGCCTGGTGTTTAATTTATGCCTACGGACATTGTACTTGCCCTTCTTTCTGCCTAGAATTTGGTTGCCCAAGAATAAGCCAAGAACCTACTGGATCTGGCTTATTCTTATAATTCAGGTCTCAGCTTAAATGTTTCCCTGCTCAGAAAGGCATTTCTGATGTCCAACCCAAAATAGCCAATTAATCCCTGTCACATCATATGGCTTACTTTATATTTTTTACATATGTGTGTGTGTGTGTGTACACACACACACACACACACACACATATATATATATATTTATTCGAGACAGGATCTCACTCTGTTGCCTAGGCTAGAGTGCAGTGGTGTGATCATAGCTCACTGCAACCTCAAACTCCTGGGCTCAGGTGATCCTCCCTCCTCGGCCTCCCAAAGTGCTAGGATGCCAGGCATAAGTTACCGTGCCTGGCTCTATTTAAAATACTTTTGTTGAAGGTTAACATACATCTTTATACCTTTAAAGGACACGCATCTTAAGATTGTAACTTGATGCATTTTCACAAAGTGAGCACATCTCTATACAAACACCCAGAAGCCCTTCTTGTATTCCCTTCTAGTCACTGTACCTCAAGAGTAACTGCCATGCTGACCTTTATTAGCATTGATTAAAATTGGAATCACAGAGGAAGTTCTCATCTATGCCTCGCTTCTTTCATTCAATATTTTATTAATAAGATTCTTCCATGTTCTGTGTAGTTGCAGTCACTCTCATTACTATATAGTATTCCACTGTATGAATATACCACAATTTATTATTCTATTCTACCTTTGGCAGGCATTGGCTGGTTTTCATTTGGCACTATTATAAACAGTGCTGCTGTAAACATTCCTGAATGTTTTTTTTTTTTTTTTCTGGTGAATATCATGAGAACTGACTTTAATTGTATTTTTTTAAACTATGTGGCATGTACTTGTTAATTTAACTTTTTATGTCTAAGTTTATCCCTACCAAAATGTAACTCCTATGAAGGTAAGGACCTTGTTTATATTTTGTCTTGTTTTTTGTTTATTTTTAGCTTTATTGAGACATACTTGTCACATAATAAACTATATATTTTTAAAGTACACAGTTTGTTGAGTTTTGGCACAGGTACACACCCATGAAATTGTTACCACAATCAAGACAATGAATGTATCTGTAACCCCCAAAGTTTGTTCTTGCTCCTTAATAATCCTTTTCTCCTTCTCCTCCCTGTATTCCTTCAGCTCCTGCCCTAGGTAACTTCTGATTTGCTTTCTGTGACTGCTAATTAGTTTGCGTTTTCCAGAATTTTATATAAATGGAATCATACATAATGTATTCTTTTTCCCCTTTCACTCAGCATAGTTATGTTGGGATTCATCCATGTTGTTGCTTGTATCAATAGTTTATTTCTTTTTATTGGTAAGTAATATTCCATTGTATGGGTATACTACAATTTGCTTGCCCATTAATCTGTCGATGGACCAGTTAAGTTGATCCTAACTGTTGTCTAAATGATATAAATGATGCCACTATGAACATTCATGTATAAGCTTTCATGTACATTTTTCCACTTCCCTTGGGTACATATCCAGGAGTGGAATGGCTGGGTCATCTGGTAGGTGTGTGTTTGCCTCTATAAGAAACTGTCAGCCTGTTTTCTATCTGAGAGTTCCAGTTGCCCCATAGTCTTCTCAATCCTTTATGATGAGTCTTTTTCATTTTAGTTTATCTAGTGAAAGTGGTAGTATCTCATTGCGATTCTATTTCACACTTCCCTAATGACTAATGATATTGAACATCTTTTTATGTGTTCTTGCCATTTGTATGTGCTCTTTAGTGATGTGTCTATACAAATTTTTTGTTCATTTAAAATTTTTTTAAAAAGAATTGAGTTTATGAGGATTTAAAATACATATTCTAGATACAAGGTCTTTGTTAGGTATGTTTCACACATGGTTTCTCCCAGGCTGTGACTTGACATTTCATTCTTGTAGTAGTTTCTTTTATTTCAATGCTGTCTTAGTAGGAACTAGAATAGTGATTGGCACATGTTGATGGTCAAAAATTTTTCTTGAAAAGAAGTCTTAGTGGGAAGGCAATCCCCTAGAGAGTGTCTTAGATTCTATAATAGGTTTAACCAGCCCCAGACCCTCTGATCTTAGTCAATATACATTACACAAATAGTCATATATATATATTCTGAGGTAGGTATTATAATTTATTCCTATTATGAGAAGAAGGAAACTGAGGCTAATGGAGAAGAACTCACCTTATTCAAAGTCACCAAGAGGGAAGCCAGTGTTCGGATAAGGCAGTCTGAATCCATGGCCCTTGGAGGGGGAGGTATGCAGATGGGAAACAGAATGGCTAGAGGGGGTGTAGTAACTTCTGACATTACCCAACTTTGCACTGTTTTCCTGGTAGGGTGAGCACATGTTATTTTTGTATTTTTGAAGTGTACTCAAAGATTATATGTTAAAAGAATTACATGTATTCAAGTGTTGGACTACAGAATTTAAAGACATACATAGACATGTAGATACAAGATTGGCTGAGTTTCTGGTTGGATGGACCAGGTAGGTTGAATGCAGCCTTGGTCATTAGGTTCTGTGGGCCACCCAGTCTCAGGCAGTCCTGCAACCTTCCCCAGAGTGGAAGTGGTTGGGCTCTGGCCACAGAGCCACCACCCCTCCTCTGCTCCCTCCCATTATTAGACCCAATGCCCCAAGATTACAAATGATCTTCACTGTGCCAGCAATTGACTGGCCTGCATGTTAATATTTGTTCTAGACTCTTTCTTTATTAGTAAAAAAATAAGTAAATAAAATAAACAATCAAAAACTTTCTTTTTTTTTTCCTCTAAACTCTGGGAATGCCCATTTCTTTTGGGAGTGCATATGTGAGTGTTTAGTAGCATTTAAGAGTTACTGGGTAGCCTTTGGTAAGTGGCATCAAAGGAAAACGATTAGATAGTATAACATTTCACTTTGATAAGTACATTTCAAGAAATCAAATTTGATCATATTTTGGGGCAGATTAATTAGTAAGGAGGGGATCATTGGCCAGTACTTTGTAAACAATCTGGTGTTCATTTTACTCAATTTAAATATTCCCCAGCCATTAAAAAGATATTCAAGTAGTGCTTAGGCGGCACAGAATGTATGAATGTCTGCAGCAAATCATGCTATCTATATAAGCCATTATACTGCTTCTATTGCTGATGTGGCTGCCAGATGTCTCTTTTGTGAGCTGACTTCCCTGGTGTTTTTCATATCTCTAGAGTTATTTGAAGACTTCCTAAATGTCTAGCAACTGTGCGTGCGTATGTATGTGTATATATGTATGTATATGTGTGTGCATGTGTATGGGTATGGTATGGGGAAACTTAACTGCAAATCTTCTATTCATCTCTGTGAAGAAATGGTGAAACCTGACTTTACAAATTTTTATTAGTGTATGTTCAGAAACAGATTCTCCATTGGAGTGATAGGGTACATTTTGCAATTAGATCATTTTAACAGCTATTGGTCAAAGTATTATTTAAAATTTGGTATCACAGTGTCAGAAATATAAATTGTAGTGTCTGGAGATGTCCAAAAGCAAATAGCATCTAAATTATGACTAGCTAAACACTGCCTTTGATTCATTCTTGGTTTGCCTCCTGTGTGAGTTTTCCCAAAGGAATATGCTAGGGTCGGCTGTGGTGCTTTAGAATACTGGTGTCTGGGCCCCATTCCAGGAGATTCTGGTTTAATTAATCTGTAGCCTTCCAGGTGCAGAAGAGGTTGGGGACCACAGCTCCACACGTAGGAAGCAAGAAGGAGCACCTGTAAGCATGAACTTATCCCTGACCAACAAGAATAAGGTGGTGAAATAAAAGGAATGAGTCTTGTGAGTAGATGGCAATGTGATTTTAGCACTGGAAGGAGAGATTTGGTGTTAAGAAAATGCTTACAGAATGGAATGTCAGAAGAAAGATACATAGAATTCTATGACTTTCCAAAGTTTGGTAACTCAGGAGAATGGAGAGGCTTCCTCAGAATAAAATTTTGACGATACAACTTTTCACGCAGTGGTCTCCAAAGGGTGGTTCTGGAAAACATTACACGTTAGAAAGTTTACAAACTTTTAAAAATTGGTAACAGCTATCTATGCATTTATTTAACATGTACTAAACATGTAAAAGGTACATCAAACCTGTGATTTCATGAATTTATTTGCAATAGATGAGGACAGTTTTCAGAAGCGAGTTCAATCTGAAATTAAATAAAATTGTAGATACGTAATTGTACAGGTGGTACGTGGCAGAAATAAGATAGGCTGTGAATAGTTTAAAAAATGTTTGAAAAATTTTGAGCCATTAAAAGCAAGGCATTTTTAAAAAAATAAAATGACAGCAGGCTAAGCTCCTGGGCTTAGAGTTTTGAAGGAATGGTGCTCACGAATACACCCAATTAAATCCTTGATGGGAGGGAAAAATTAAGTTATTTGCCTGAGTGATCATTCAGTTGTCTTTGCTGTTACTTTCCTTTCTAAAAGCAGATATTTGTGGCCCCATGTTAAACTCTTATTTTCTCTTTTATTTTTTTGAACATAAGGTTATCCCCACACTCTGAAATCTAAGTCATTATCATGATGAGGCTGCCAAAAAACATAACACAATTTGGGATTGCCTCAGCAGAAAAGTAGTGTCAATTGTTCTCTAACATGATTGTCTGGCAAAATCGGCTGACCATTTTCCATGGTTAGTTTACTTTCCCAGAGACTCTGATTCAAGAGGTCCAGTGTGGGGCCCTGAGACCTAAACTTTTATGTAAACATTGTAGGTGTATCTGGTTTAGAATGTTGGCTGAGAACTTGGAGGTGGGGGTGATGAGATTTCCCACACTGGTCAGGACACTGATCTACCTTCTGGAAATATCATTTAAATAATATTATTATAAATAATTTAGTCATGTACTAGGTGGAACAAATAATATAATGAACACCCAGATATCCACAACCCAGTATAAGAAATAGTATTAATATATTACTAATATAGTTGAAAGCCTGTATACTTCTCCCCAATTGCATTGCCTTTTCTCCCCCCAAGATAATCAGTTCTCTGATTTTTTGAATAACACTTTTATTGATATATAATTTATGTTACATACAATTGAAGTGTGCAATTCATTATATTCACAGACAACCATGACTACAATCAATTTTAGAGCATTCTCATCAACCTAAAAAGATACGTAGTAAACATTACATCAGTCATTCTCTATTTCCCCTCATGCCACCAAACTCCTGGCCCTACATAACTGCCAGTCTACTTTATGTCTCTACGGATTCATCTGTTCTGCACAAAATGTATTCTGAACATATAAATGGCATCGTACAATACTTAGTTTTTTTGTAACTGGCTTCTTTCACTTCACATGATGTTTTCAAGGTTCATCCATGTTACAGCATGTATCAGTATTTCATTCCTTTCTATGGGTGAATAATTTTCTGTTGTATGGATGGATATACACATTTTGTTTATCCATTCATGAGTTGAGGGGCATTTGGGTTGTTTCCAGTTTGGGGCTGTTATGAGTAGTGCTTTTTTATGGACAGTCGTGTACAAGTTTATGTGTGAACAAGTATTTTCAGTTCTCTTGGGTGTATACTTAGAAGTGGAATTGCCAGATTTTATGGTAACTCTATGGTAGCTTTTTGAGAACATGCCAGATGCTTTCCAAACAGCTACTGCCTGGATTTGGATGCTTATTATTTCCATACATTTCTTTATAACTTCTCTACGTGTTGGTATTTCTAAACAGTATGTACAAGTGTTATATGTGCTTTCAAACTTAAAGTAAGGAATTTAGTTTTATATTGTACACATCCTGAAACCTATTTTGCTCGTCGCTGTATTTGTAAGATTCATCCATGAGGACGTGTGAAGCACTGACTCATTCCCTTTCACCGATGGTATAGTACTCAGTTTGTGTGAATACACCTCAGCTTGTCTATTTTCTGTCCATGGTCTATTTTTCCATTTTCCTGTCAGAATAAATGACAACATCTGCTATTAATACAAAGTCCCAAAACTCACGATACAATTTTATTTATTGCTTCTAGTAGGTTATTATTGCTTGTAATAGGCTAATGTTTCAAGGTTATGTTTCTGGCTCAGGAACTCTCCTTCAAATGCTGACTCAGGATCTCAGCTCTCTTCCTCTTGCTTCACTGCCGTTTTCTAGGTCTTGCTCTGAGTTCTCCGCTGGATCATCCAGTGGCTGCTGAACTGGAAGAGGGGAGTGCATGGGACATTTTTTTTTGGCCAGAAAAGGAATCATCATTTTTACCCACTTTGCATTGCCTAGAACTTAGCCACATAGCCCCAAAATAACTGCAAGGGAAACTGGAAAACATAATCTTACTCAGTATTCAGGGAGGGAATGGGGAATGGTTAGTATCTAGCCACTGTCTGCTACATAGACTTTTAAGTTTATTCCAATTTTTCACACTCCAAGGTATGCCACTTTGAGCATCCATCTTCTT
>RJWJ010039591.1:0-14384 GCA_004363605.1 Indri indri | reverse complement strand
TTTCATTATATTCTAACTTGCACAGTTACTACTACATTCATCTTTATTGACTAACATCTTAGTTCATTTCAGTAAAAACGACCTAGACTCCTACAGTATCAGAAGTTCTTCTGCAATAACCAGAGTTTTATGTATCTCTTTACTAAAAAACTGAAGAAAGCAATCCCAGATATTTCAAATCTAATTTAGTGAACCATTAGAGAGAAAAGATTCAAGAAACCAATATAAGTCCAACAAATAAAACCATTTTCCTGGGTCTAGTAAGATAAAGTTCTAAGCTTTTCTGGTGATAAAGATGCCAAAAACAGACAAATTTAGGGCTATTAAGTTATTGCAGAAAACCATAATCCTAACCACATTCTGCTACCATAAATATCAGCCACTGTTCAAAGACTTACTTTTACCTTCTAAATAGAAAAGCAAAAAGCAAACAAAACCTTGAATTACAACATATCAATTCTGTATTTATGTGCTTGAGTAACCCATATGTACCTAGAGCAAATGACAGAAGTTAATCCCCTTTTCAATTGATAACCCATCTTGGTGCCCTTCTTTTTTTACTACAATGTTTATTTATAATAACTACAATAAAATATTTTCTTCTTACAATCATTATTTTGAGAACTTTGAGAACTATTTTAATTCAGAAAAGTACAAAGAATAACAAAGCAAACATTCATGTACCTACCATCCATAAATAACAATTATCATTGAATAAGGTCAGTTTGTTTGTGTGAGATGTTTGGGTTTATTTTTTTTAAAACATAAAGATTTAAAATATTACACATATATTTGAACTCATTTATCCCATCTTACTCTCCTCTATCCCACTCAGGTAAAAAATTTTTTTTTCCAAATCTATCTTTATATATATAAAGATACACAAACAGGTACATAAAATCAGAAATGATACACAATATGATTTTATATGTGTCTTTAATTTGTACAATGTTCTCTTCCAAGGCATACTGAAATTTTATTCAAAATCTTATTTTAGAAACCAATGCATATTTACACATATAGGTATAATTCACTTATTTCCATTGCTGTAGAACACCCATCATATTAATCTATCACATTGTATTTTCTCATTTATCTTAATAATGGTCACATATGCATTTCCCTTTTTTTTTTTTATTCTTTCAAGCACTGCTATAGTCATTAGCATTATTCATGGGTAAAACACACTCTACAAGGGTTCTTAAACTGGTCTCCATAAATTCCATTATTGTAATTTAGAGAGATGATAAACTTGGAAGGGGGGCAAAATATCTTCATTTACACAGATCTCCAACCAAAATTTAGCATTTTATTTATAAGTGAAGTCAAAAATCCACAGTAGCATTAGCAGTACCTGTGAGTTTTTAAACCACAGAAATCGGACATATTTTCTTATTCCATTCCCTTTGTTGCTCACAGCACAAGATACAGTTTATACTCATCATTATTTTAAAATTACAATGGTTATCAGACCTGCCATTAGATTCTTGTTATAAAATGTCTCTATAAAAAGATTACTATATCACATTTTTATATTTTGATAATGTTTCAATATGGTTATCTTTTTAATCTTATGTATTTTATTTTATGCATTTAAAAATTATTCTGGAAAGAAGTACACAGGCTTCATTCACCAGACTGTCAAATATGCCCCTGCAATACCAAAAATTACTAATTGTAAAATATTGCCAAACTGCTTTTCCAAATTAATTATACCAATTTATACTCCTACCAGCAACACAAGGGTTCACATTTTCCCACATCTATATCAACACTAGCACTGTCAAATTTTTCTAAGTTTTCTCAAGGCTGATAGGTAACAAATACCACCTCAATCTTCTTCTAATTGTCATATCCATGATGATTAATGATGTTAATGTTTATTACCCACTCAGTTTTCTGCTATGAACTGTCTGACCAGATTATTTATTTTTCAACTGGATTATCTTACTAATTTATATTTGTTCTTTATTGGTAATTAATTAGTAATATATTAGTAATGAATATTAATTATTTACACATATGGCAACTATTTTCTATCAAGGACTTGACACATAAATTTATTTATGGTCTCCTTTGTCTAACAAAAGTTTGTTTTGTAATTGGTCAAATTCAATCTGTTCATTTATAATTTGTATTTCTTTGAGTCTTATTTTAAAAGACCCTCTCTACCCTCACATCATAAAATATTCTCCTAAAATAACATTAAAGTTTATTTACACTTAGGTTTTTATTTTTCTTTTTAAATTTATGTAAAGAGGTAATAATCTAATTTTATTTTCCATGGATCACTTTAAGCATCTTTTTTCTTTGTATAAAACAAATACAATTAATAACAAGTGATAACATTAATAATAGCTAACATAAATTAAACCCATACTGTACGCTAGGCACCATACTAACACATATCTTGTGTGTGTGTGTGTATATGTATATGCACATATATATACCTACACATACATATATATACTTACATATAAAAATTTTAATCTTCACAACCCAAAAAGAGAGCAACTACTATAACCCCATTTACCAAGAGCAGGCAGTTTGCACAAGATCACAAAGATAATTTCCTGTCTGACTGCAAAATCCATGTTACTTATCTCCAGTGTATTACTTCCTCCTTCCACCGTGAGAAACCACCTCGAAATAAACTCAATGACACTTTTCACAAGTAGATGTAAAATGTAATAAAATGTGAGATGTAAAAATACAACCCATTTGATAAATTGTGAGGAAATAAAACTTATTAAATATTTTTCATCATACCTGTAATTAAAATTCATTTACTGTAAGCTGTGTACAGAAAAATCAAACTTTAATCATATTATTCTACATTTTAATCCACAAAAATAAATAGTTCTATATGAACAGCAGGCACTAAAACACAATAAATTTAACAGTGAATGAAGATCCATATACAGGCTGAGTATCCCTTATCCAAAATGCTTGGAACTGTGTTTTCGACTTCAGATTTTTTCTGATTTTAAAATATTTACATGATATTTATGAACTAAGCATCTCTATTCCAAAAATCTGAAATCCAGAATGCTCCAACGAGCATTTCCTTTGAGCATTATGTTGCCACTCAAGAAGTTTTATGTTTGGACTACTTTGGATTTCAGATTTTTTGATTAGAGATACTCAACCTGTAACACAAATCGTAATGTAAAAGTAAGTGCTGCTTCTGCATTTCAGTTAATTCTGGAAACTAGAAAACAAACTACAATAAACTACAATATCATAAGATATTGTAGTTATTTCTTCTTATGTAGTATATATATTTCTTATGTAGCATATATAAAAAAACAAATATATCCATACACACTGGTATAAAGCAAGCCACAAAATGCACTAAATATGCATCAATTCCTATATTCCAGGTTATATACAGGTCATCACAACACATGAGGAAAAACATATTTTAGAGGGAAAAAATGGCTCGATGCATACAGCAATGTAATAAATTGAAGGAATCCAGCATTATGTTCACATATGTAGTAAAAGTAAATATTTTACTAGTTATAATATGTATCACAATTGAGAAAAATGAACTAATTCTAACAGAAATCTATATTGCAATGACTGGTATAGCTATAAAAATACAGCATCAGAAATATAAAACATTTAACATGTTTTTATCCTCAAATCTAGAAAAATTATTATTCTCAGGGCCTCAAAACCCATCATAACTTTAGAAACTCAGGTAATCTCTTAATCAATAGTATTCAATTACATTAGAACCATATTCATTATGTATTATACAAAATACTTTACATTTCTCTTCTTCCTTCATAAAGTCTCCTAAGATTTCGCCTGAACTTAATGTTAAAGCAATATTCCTACTGCTACAGAACAACGGATTTTATAAATGGATAATAATAAAATTAAATAGAAAGTATCAAATTCAAATCTAAACTGTTATGGGCATAACCCACGTTCTACCCCATATCAGTTGTGTGGGCTGTCTTATTATTTTTTAAAACAACAAACAAAAAAATTCTCTATAGAATGGGACCTCAGTTTTGCTCTAACGTTTTGGGTTGCCAGGCTCCACCACTAGGTAAAGTATCACTACAATGGTCTTTCTTGTTAATGGGACTAGGATTTCTCCCCAAATACATTCAAATTATACACCTCTTGCTTTAGACCTTCCATCTCTACCATAAGTAGATGCTGGTCACAGAATGGTTTGCGAATTTTTTTTTTTTTTTTGGAGGGAGGCAGGGGCAAGGGAATGCATTTTATAGATTGCCAAATACAAACTAGCCGTGACAATAAATAAGTAAATGCAAACACTGCTTATTAAAATAACAGTCCTCTGAAATAAGTTAAGAACCCATCCTTGTAAGAATCTTTTGGGCAACAGACTCACTTTAGACTTGCTACCTATGGATACTTTGAGAATAAATCCAATGATATTTCACAAAGTTAACTCATATTTTAAAGTTCTGTAGTGTTAGAACTAAAAACATAACTACCATTCGAGCCAGCAATCCTACCACTGGGTATACACCCAAAGGAAAAGAAATCGTTATATCAAAAAGTTACCTGCACTTATATATTAATCGCAGCACAACTCACAATAGCAAACGTATGGAATCAACGTAGGTGTCCACCAACGGATGACTGGATAAAGAAAATGTGGTATATACATACCATAGAGTACTATTCAGCCATAAAGAAGAATGAAATCATGTCTTTTGCAGCAACATGGATGGAACTGGAGGCTATTATCTTAAGTGAAATAACTGAGAAACAGAAAGTCAAACTGCATGTTCTCACCTGTAAGTGGGAGCTAAATAATGCGTACACATGGCCATAGAGAGTGGAACGATAGACACTGGAGACTTGGAAGGATGGGAAGGTGGTGACGGATGAAAAATTACTTAGAGTACAATGAACACAATCCAGGTGACGGCTACACTAAAGCCCAAACTTCACATCTATGCATTATATCCATGTAACAAAATTGCATTTGTACCCCCTAAATCTATAAAAATAAAAGAAAGAAAAGAAAGTTCTGTAGTGTTACAGAAAGCACTTTGAATTACTCCTTGATTTCCAGTGAACCTGTGTTTTTCCTGTGAGGGAAAAAATATTATTTCCACTAAACACAAAGCATTTAGCATAGTACTGCCCACATTAGCTCTCAATATGTATAATTACTATAATTAAGTAACTCAAGTTAGTCATTTCTATTGTTACTAAGCAATGTCACTGATATTCTATTTAACCAATCTACCAAGAACAAAATTCCTTTATGAGCAAAACCAACAATGCTAACAAACACAAAAAAGTTTAGAATCCATAGCTGGCAGCCAAACTATTCTTTGAGAAAGTTCAATAAAAGAGCAATTTTAATTCTTAACTTACACAGCAAAACAATTTCTCATACTTCACTATCTCATAACCACTGCTGAGTCACCTCCTCAAATGTTCATGTATGTCTTTCATCTACACCGTCTCCTATCCAATTCATTTTTAACTTGTAACCCACTAAGACAAAGCAAACAGAATAATATCTTCTATTAATATTCGCCTAACAAACAGGCACATTTATAAAACTTTATCAAGGAAAAGAGATGTATATACGAAATAAACTGTAAGAATCACTACCCATCTCTAATTCTCCTTAAAGTGAATTAACATTCTTTTCATATTCTACCTCTTCAAATTGTGTTTTGTCCCTTTTATTAGAAATTACTATTACTGTCTTGTAAATTTTTTTTTTGATAGCTGGACATGATGTATTAGGTGAAAGGAACTACAATGTACAGGCCTTTAGTAATGTGGTGGTAAGGCGTTGGGGGAGGTGAAGCACTCTACAGTCCTATGATTGTATCTCAGTCTTTTAGTGAGTCTACACCTCTGGACTGTGGACCTCACAAGCGTTTTTCAGTTCTTTTATTCCCCTCTTAGGTGGAACAGGATGGCTAGAGGGGTATAGAATTGGGTGTTTCCTTTCCCCCAGGTCAGTTAGCCTCTGGTAAGCCTAGCAGATTCAGCTCTGGGTAACCAGTTTCTCCTGAGGGCAGGTCTTGTTAAGAAGGACCGCTAAGAAATGATTCCTTTCCCTCTTCTCCTTGCAGGAAATATGAGGAGATTTTTCTCTGATACTTACTGTGAGAAACTGGTTGAGCTCCTGGAGTTAAAACACAAATGTGTGGGGCTCCCAATGTAACTGGGTACGTTTGGAGTTTTTAACTCTCAGAGTTGTCCACTCTGAGCCTCTAGCACCTTTTCACTTACAGGTTTTCCTGCCCTGGCACTGGTTCCCAAGGCAGTTTCCCCACTGTTAAGTCTCTGCTTTAATAAGCAGACTCCTTTTCTTCTTCACCTGTCTCACTTACCTTGAGTGTAGCAGTTTGCTCTGTGCCCTCACATTTCTCATGGATCCCAGTAAAGTTGTTGATTTTTCAATCTGTTTAGCTCTTTACTTGTTGTTGGATGGAGTGATGACTTCCAGTCTCTTTATATGCAGAACTCAAAACCAGAAGTATACTATCCTTTTTTATTGAACTTTTAATTGGGTTAAGTGACCTTTAAGTTTATTCTAACCTAGAGATGTGATATTTTCTTATAAATTTTGCTCTATTTTACATTTAATTGAAACTAACGTTTTATTCCATTGCATGTTGGACCATAAGCATCTTGTTTTATTTCTATACTTTAAAATTGGTTCGTAGCAAGTTTTTCAATTAATTAAAAATAGAATACCCTTCTTTATTTATTTATTTTTTTTTGAGACAAGAGTCTCGCTCTGTTGTCCATGCTAGAGTGCCATGGTGTCAGCCTAGTTCACAGCAACCTCAAACTCCTGGCTCAAGCGATCCTCCTGCCTCAGCCTCCTGAGTAGCTGGGACTACAGGCCCATGCCACCATGCCCAGCTAATTTTTTCCATTTTAAGTAGAGATGGGTATCCCTACGTTGCCCAGGCTGGTCTTGAACTCCTGACCTCGAGCAATCTTCCGAACATGCTAGGATTACATGCGTGAGTCACTGCACTCTGCCCATATGATCCAGCAACTACACTCCTTGGTTTCTACTCAAAGGAGGTGAACACTTATGTACACATAAAAACCTGTATGAAGGTATTTATAGCACCTTTATTCATAATTGCCAAAACTCAGAAGCGATCAAGATGTCCTTCAGTAGGTGAATGGATAAACAAACTGTGGTACATCCAGACAATAGAATATTAGTACCAAAAAGAAATGAGCTATCAAAACCTGAAAGACATGAATGAAACCTAAATGAATATTACTAAGTGAAAGAAGTCGATCTAAAAACAGTATACACTGTATGATTCCAACTATATGACATCCTAAAAAAGGCAAAACCATGGAGACAGTAAAGAGATCAGTGCTTGCCAGAGACTTGGGTGGTAGGGAGGAGGAGAAATGAATAGGTGGAGCACAGAGGATTTTCAGGGCAAATTAAACTATTCTGTATGATACTATAATAATGGATACATTTCATTATATATTTACCCAAACCCATAGAATGTACAACACTAAGAGTGAACCCTAATATAACTGTGGACTTTGAATGATTATGATATGTCAGTGCAGTTTGATGAATTGTAACAAATGTACCACACTGGTAGGGACGTTAATATCAGAGGAGGTCATGCGTGTGGGGGGCAGGAGATACATGAAAAATCTATTTACCTTACTCGAAATTTTGCTGCAAATCTAAATGTGCTAAAAACAGGGGAGGGATAGTACCATGAAACTAAAGTATGTATAGAACAAAAAAAAATAAGAAAAACTTTTAATGTATTAATGAACAATTAGAAGAAGTGAGGGGACAGGGAGAAGACGTAGTTCTAGATAACAAGATTGCATAAAATCCAATTTACAATATGCTCTCCAAACTTTGCTTTCAACCAGACTTATTCAACCAGAAACTCTTAAAGTTTATAAATAACTTGATGCTCATAGTGATTATTTACACTGAACCTAGAAAGAACAGCCTCACGTGAAAAGCACTTTGAAAATATCAATGCTAGGCCACAAGAGAGGTGTATGTATAAATGTATACATATATAAATGTTGAGCAATAAACATTTACTTTATATTATCTAAAAACAATGCACAACATACGTAAATAACATACGTTGGAAATCAAGCAGGTGAGGGGGAAAGGAGGGGATGGGTAAATTCACACCTATCGGGTACAATGCACACTATCTGGGTGATGGGCACACTTATAACTTTGACTCAAATGGCACAGAAGCAATTTATGTAACCAAAACGTTTGTACCCCCATAATATTCCTAAATAAAATTAAAATAATAAAATTTAAAAGTTTAGAAATAAAAAATAAAAACAATGCACCGTTTTAACTAAAGTTTCCCCTCCGTTACTAATTCAGAAATCCAATTGCCTTCAAAATCTAGGCCATATTTATTTCTGACAAATGACAAAGTACGGAACCATCAGAGGTCAGGAAGTTAATACTTAGCCATATGCTTTCAGTACATGTTCTAATTCCAATGTCAGATATCTGGTCATTTTCCAAAAACAAATTCATGAAGGTTTTTCTAACTATTACCAATCTAATTTCAATGTACATTAATTTATTATACATATCCAATGTCCTAGGCTTTTGAAACTAATATTTTAGATGTTAGGTTTGTTAGTAATTTACAGGCTTGATCATTTGAAAAATGATTTGCAAAGAATTTTACTTAACTCAAAGTTCACTGTGCCAAAGAGAATAATTTTAAGAAAAAGAAAGAAAGAAATATGAAGCATAACTGACAAACTAGCAACTAATACTTCAGGAACTCAGCATCCAATTGGCTCAAAAAGAATACAAAGGTTACCTTCGAAAAATAGTTTCCCAGACTATACTCTGATAAACCAAATAAGATCCCCTAGGCTCCAAGGGCCACGGGCCTTCAAAATCTGTGTAGACCAGTTCCTGTATTGGACTGTGAAAGACTGAATTTATCTCCGTTAAAATCAGCAGCAAATCTCTATTATTAAGTTTTCCCTTTATCCCACTATCATGTTTCTGACCTTGGACAAGGACTACCTCATCTCCATATTCCATTTATCACTGTATCTCTTACCTACTGTGCTACCCCTGCTGATATCCTCAGACAACAAGTCTGATTTTTAGTAAACTGATCCAGTTTCTCCTAGCCTTCCACAACTATTTACCTTCAACTCCTGCTACCGGACCAAGGTTTAAATTGGACTATTAATATTAACCCTGTTACCTATTACACAGCCTCTATCACAACCTATATTCTACTATGTTAAATTTTAAAAGAGTTTCTATTATTTAAATAACTGAATATAATTAGAATATTTTTATTTCATGAAACATTCAGGGAAGGGAGAAAAAGAGTTATCAATAATAAAACTATATTCGATCCCAACTAAAAACTATATCCATTCATTTAAGTAATGTAAATTCTCCCAATACCTACATCACATATCCCACTTTCAACATCTTTTTATAAACCAATGAAATTTTGGATTCTATAGGGAAATATAACTATAATTGATATATGAGGACATTAGCATAATAGTGTGAAAAACTGAGGTTACCATTTACAGTGTGCCTCATAATTACCTTATAATTACTATTGAGACACATTAACTGAAGTTCCAAATAATTTTTTAGCAAAACACTCCTAAAATATGGTACATTATTCTTTCTGTGAGAAATTATGCAAATAAAATCAACTTTTAAAAAAGACGTGCATTTCAGAAACTACATCTCATTATTACTAATAGATATATGTTCCTAATTAGAACATGTGACTATAATATGGGAAAGAATACTTAGGTTTTTAAATGCCTCTTGTAAACTCATTCTGAGAAAATGCTGTATTACTTCAGGTGAGATATTAGAAAACTTTCAAACTACATTTAAGTAATACTGGCTATCATTTTGGAGCTATTTTACCCATAACCTTAACTCTAAAGATCAGGAGAAATATGTTAAAGACATACCTTTGGGATTTTTTATTATTCGATTGGTCAAATTATAGTCATTGTTAAAATCATTAACTACCTATAACATACCTTGACCTTATTAAGATTGTCATTTTAATTCTTATAGCAAAGATAGCTGAAGTACAATGTTGAGGATTGAAAAAACTGTTTTAAGTCTATTTTGATTTCCATACCCATATGACAAAAGAAATTTACTTATTAATTTGAGAAAACTTTATAGAAATATAAAGCTAAAAGGAATGCTACACTGTATTGCACTGGGCTTAAAAATGATTTCTTCCCTTAAGAATTTCTCTTATCAATATCACAATTTCATCTCTTACTTCATCACTTTTGAAAAAGCAACAACAAATATAATTCTTCCATTTCTGGCCAAGATATGGCAACAGGGACTGGACTTACCCACCTGCCTGAAACAATCAAACAAAAGCAAACAAACAAAATATATGAAATAATTTTCAGGACTCTGGACAGCAGGAAATAAAAGACACCCTGCTTGAAAGTCAGCAAACAAAATGAGCCCTCTGACTGCTCCACCTTACAGCCTTGAGAGAGATTCAAGGTTGAGGCACAGAGAAGGAGAATACAAGCAGAGATCAGTTGACTCCTGAGTTAACAGAGATGAAGCTGCAAGTCCAAATAACCAAGGCAGCTAGACTCACAGGGCAGAGTACTAGAGAAGAGAGAGTTGCACAGAGAGAAACCTGGAGATTTAGAGATCCTCTTTGAGTATTCACCTGAGTGCTAATCAACTACTACATATGGTGAAATTACCTCAGGCTGGGAAAGAGATCTATCTGAAAGTATAATGAGAACTACAGAGCAATTCTCCAAGTAGCCTTGGACAGACCCAGTTCTCCCCTATTTCTCACTTGCAGCTTTCAAGAATAACTGTAGAACGTGCTGAGAATGCAACATCCCAATACAAGAATAACTGTAGAACGTGCCGAGAATGCAACGCCCCAATATAAGGAGGGACTAGCTAGAACACTGAATCCTTTTTTTTTTTTTAATATAAAAGGTAAAACAGTAACAAAACTGAATGTTACAACTTCACATTAAATAAAAAACTTACATTTCTGGAATGCTAACATATTCAGAAAGAAGTTTTTAAAAAATAAACTCAAAATCAGGATAGATGTAGTGAGAGCAGCTTAAGGAATAAAGTCCACGAGCAGTTTCATTAGCTTCAGTTTTGTGCCATATTTAGAAAAAAATACAACATATAAGTAGTACACTTTGAGAATATAGCCAGTTGATCATTATGATATTTTTGTTAAATAGCTGTTATAGGAAAAAATGAAACAGAGCTTCTTTAACAAAAGAAAAAGAGGTAGGCATGTCTAAGGGAGTCAGGAAAACTGGTTATTAACATATTAAGAAGAGCAGTGGTTTTCAAAGTGTAATCCCCCAACCAGCAGTTTTCAAACTTTAGCATTTATCAGAATCACTAGGAAGGCTTATTTTTAAGACTTTCAAAATCGGTAGTTCGGTAGGACCCAAGAATTTTCATCCTAACAAGCTCCCAATAATGCTGAAGGTGGTGGTCTAAGAACTATTAATACAGTGAAAACCACTGCATCAATTTAATAACTACTGCTCCTACTCCCCAGCTGCTAGTCCATTTCAGCCCTGGCTCCAGAGCAATAGGGATGTTCAGGCTTAAATGACATGTAGTATTTGGACAGCATCCGGCTGTCTTGACTCCTACTTCACAGAAAAAAAGTGAAGCCATGTTTCATAAACCTCCCCAACATCTCATTCCAAATGATCTGTATCCACACTAATTTCCTCTAGTCCTCCTGATGTAGAAGTATGTGTCCTGCATGGGTTCAACGTAACCAAGGCCTCCACTCATACCTTTCCAGCCTCACTTCATGAATCCCAATAGAACCCTGTATACGCCAAATGCCCCACTATTTGAAATTCCCTAAACTCACCATACTTCAAAATTTCTGTATATTTGTAAATCCTGTTCTCAACACCCGGGACTCTCCATTTACCCTCCTCCTTGACCACGACCCACTCCCCAACACACACACACACACACACACACACACACACACACACAAATAGATTCAACCTGCAGCCTCCATCAACCTGTCAAACTCTTTCTCATTTGTCAAGACTAAATTCATTAAACCACCCAACTATGAAGCCTTTCCATTTCTTACCATGGAGAAATAAGGACTTCTTATTGGGTCATGAAGTGTCTCTATCACAGCACTTATATTGCTGCTGTTAGTTTTCATCTGTCTCCCCCATTAAACGGAGTTTCTGAATAGGATGTACTTTCTTCACGTTTAGATTCTCCCTGAACCTGTAAGAGTGCTAGTACACTTTTAATGAATGATCAATGAACAAATTAGTCAGGACAGATAAGAGAACTATAAGGCAATTCCTACATGGAAGTGGAAGCTTTTCCCACATTTACAATGTAATATAAAAAGGAAGGTCGGGGCGGGGACCAAAACCCTATCCTCTTGGATCAGTTGCCTTTGAGTCAATGTTCTGCTGAGATTGATAATTTTATAATACCTAGTTACTCAAATTAACTATAAAAATACTTTTATGAGGTTCAAAATTGAAAATGGTAAAGAACATTAAATTACTTTAACATCAATTAAGCATCTAAATATTTTAAATTCCCACAGTGTTTGATCAGATTTCCTGTAAGTAGTTGTTTAAACAGTATTTTCTTGCAAAATACTGCCAACATAATAGATTGGGCAAACTAGTTACACCATCCACCATGGGATTTGATTCAGCACATCTGCTTATTAAGGTGATATTCTCCTTCCTTATTCCTATTCCTGATTTTTCCTTCCAAAAGCTGTATCCTCATTTAAGAGAAGTCTCCTCTCAAATAAAAAAGGTGGGTTTTTTTTCTGGTTTATATAAATGGCTGTATCCTTTCCAGAGTTGTCCAAGAAAGACAAAAAAGTCCATTTTTAAAAATAATTCATTACCATTCCCCTCCATCACAGAATATAATTGCCACTAGAATAGAAGAAATTTAATTATATCTCCCACGCAATATGCTATGTACAGTATCCTAACAGTTGATCACCAAAGGTGAACACATCTAGTAAAAATTAGCTTGCTATGTCACTAGGCACTCAATTCCATTTAAAAACGATGATAATATTTCAAAATTCTTCTTTATATTGAGTACGTATATTACATATATGTAATATACACCCGCTGGACCTTGTTTTGCCCTCTGCATCTACAAAGCATAAATCTTAGCCATAGAAGATACATTTTTTTAAAATTCCAAGGTGAACAATCAACCATGAGCCTGTATTTTTCATTTTTCTAAGCTAAACTTAGCAAATTATTTCCAATATTCCCCATGTAACATGGCTTTCACTATTTACCATCACTGTCAATCTTCTCTGCACAAGCTCTACCTTTCTAAAGTGAGTTTTATTTGTTCTATATTTTATTACAAAAGAACTATGATTTTTAAAAAACATAGCTTAGAAAAGAATCTAAAATAGCACTGAATTCTGTAACCATTGTGATTAAATATTAAATGTTTAATACTCCACATTGCTTTTAAAAGAATATATAAACCAAAATATACTATTTACTTTTGTCTTTATGACATAACATCTTATTTGCATTAGATTTGCTTATAATAGTTCTAGTAATGGGGTAATTTTTACTAGCATCTCCCTTCATTCCTGAATGTGTTCCAGTTCTATTAATCAATTATACGGTCAACCTAGCAATATGTTATCTGTACATGTTTTCAAAGTTAAAATAAAAATGTAGAGAAGTCAAAATAAAAATGTTGAGACGACTCTCTAAATTTAATGTTTTATTTAGGAAGCGAGATTTGCAATTTGGGGCATACAAACAGACTGGGTGTGGGTGGTCTTTGGTATGTCCAAAGAACAAAGAGAAGGTTGGACATTTTATAAAAGGAGAAATGTTACATAAAGAAAATTCATTGGCACTAGTAAAGTTTTGCGGAGCTGGCAAACTCTGATTGGTGAGTGACTGCAGTGGGTTAAAAGTCCCAGCAAGTTCTGTCTGTAGCTATTAGATAAAACTGGTTTCAGGTTTACAGCAGGCAGTTTCAGCAGCCAGGCTTACAGAGAATTTCATTCTTGGAGCAATGTTATATGCGCCAAGTACTTTTTCCGCCCAGCCTCTTGACTTTGTTTTAGTTGGGTATGACAAGAATGACCCAATTTGTATCATCAACTTTCACAATGTTATAGTACCTTTACTTTTTAGTCTCTTTAAATTTTTCAATATCCATTTAAAATGTAAATGGGAATTTTTAGAAACTTAAGATATAATTGTTGATATTCAAAGTGGTCAAAATGTCCTTCATTACAGCATGAAGGCATCCTCAATCTATTTCCAAGTAACAATTTAAAAAGGTGTTGGAG
>RJWJ010039590.1:0-14568 GCA_004363605.1 Indri indri | reverse complement strand
GGCCCTGTGGGTGGCCAGAGCGGCGCAGCCAGGCCACTGGCCGTGAGCCCTTGGATGTGTTGCCCCTCCCCAAAAGTCCTGGGTGATCAAATGACAGTCCTCCCTGCTGTCCCACCTCTTGGGGTTGTTTGTCAATGAGAAGGATGGGAAAGCATTTACACCCTCCGGAAGGAAGTCCATGAAAACACGAGTTCAGTGAACCGTTATTTGCAGTGACGATGAAATGGAGGCCCTCACTTTTGCACTGAAGCTGCACCAAGAACAAAGCACTTTCACACAATGTCGGGCCGTCTGCACCCCTGCAGTGTGCCAGGCACTGCGCTAAGTGCCTTGTCCTGGCCGGTTGGGTCCTTTGGGGCTCAGACACCCCGGCCTTGGCAAGCTCAGTAGCTCTGCAGAGGTGGTCCCTGCCACCTCCCAGCCTCAGCTCATTGGAGCTGACTGCTGTGCCCCCGGACGCCCCGGCAGCCCACTGCAGGGGGAAGAACACTCTTTCCATCATCCTGACATGGAAACTGAGGCTCAGGGAGGGGCGGTGTGCAGCAGGGAAACAAAGCCCGGAGTTGGAGCCCTGCTCTGCCTCAAACTCCCATGCAACCCTCGGCAAGCCCCTCCCCCACGTGGTCCTTAGCCGCCCCCACCCCAGTCTTCGTCATAGAGGAGAAGGCAGGTGCTGGGCTGAATGGTTGCTGAGGGTTCTTTGGTTTCATCCACTTGACAATCTTTCCTGAGCACCTATAACCTGCCTAACTGTTCGGGGGCTGGAGACATCAAGATGAAATGGAACCATACGGGCACCACCTTCGTGGAGGTGACAGTCTCCATGGAGGTCACAAACAGGAGATGAGGGAGATAAGCCTGATTAGCCCCATAAGGACAATAAGACCAGGTACAGTGACAGTGTCCAGGGCCTCCATGGGAGTGGGGCCAAGGAAGGTGACATTGGGCTGAAGGCAAGGGCCCTGTCTACAGGCAGCATCAGCCTCTGATTCTGGCAGTCTGGGGTCACTTGGCCAGGAGATGGCAAAGGTAAGACTCAAACCCACGTCTCCTGGCTCCCAGCCCTTGCCGGTGGGCCAGAGTTGGCCGGGTACCGGCAGATCAGCATGCCGGTTAAGACTGAGGCTTGGTGACTCTGGTGTCCCTGTTTCCTTTCCCGTGCTGTGGCCTGGGAAGTCAGCTGGGGCAATCATAGGGCTTACCTCGTTTGTTTTCCTTCTCTTAGGGGTCACTGTCCAGGCAACGGGTGTGACCAGCCCAGGGCATCAAGGGAAGTGGTGACGCAGCCTGGACTGGAACTCGGGGCTTTACTCTTGGAACAGTTCTTCCACAGTCCACTTCTCCTTCCCCCTCCCTGCGAGTGGCGGGGAGGTCCCTGTCCTCTGGGCCCAGCTGTGTGGATCCAGGGCCTCCTGGGAAGGAGGCGATGGACGTGGGGCATGGCAGGGAGCTCAGGCCTCTGGCTTCACAGATCCGACCCAGAGGCCACTCCAGGGCGGAGCTTCTGTCTCTTTTTGATAACATGGCGGCCTGTCACCGAGCATGAGAACGAGTGAGGCTCATTCCATACACCAGCTCACGAGTCCCACCACCACCGAGGGGACTCGCTCCCCGTTAGCAGTAAGGAAGAGGTTCAGGGAGGTGAGGGGCTCGCCCCTGCCGGGTTCCACAGCAGGAAGGTGGCGGAGCTGGAATCCGAACACGGCTGTGCCGATGCCACCTGCCTATGGATGGATCCCCTCGGTCCGTCGAGCAACGCATATGTAGTTTTCTCACTAAGCACCCACTCTGTGCCAGGCACTGTTTCAGCGGCCGAAGACACAAAGTCCCTGCTCTCAAGGAGCTCTGTCTGGTCAGGGTGGCAGACACATGCCCAGCAGCTAATTAGCCTCATGTTGACTGCAAACACCATGAAACTCATTCTCACACCTGCAGATTTTGACACAAAAGTCACCTTCTCAGTGAGACGTTCCCTGGACACCTTGGCTAAGGTTTCTTCCCTTCCTTGCTTTGTTCCCACCCCGCCTCTGGCACTTATTATTGTCTAAAATACCATATACTTAACTTATTTATCCTCATTATTTTCCATCTCTTCCGTTAGATCAGAGGTTGGCAAACTACAGCCCGTCACATCCGGCCCACCGCCTGTTTGTGTATGGCTGGAGAGCTAAGAATGGTCTTCACAGTTTTAAATGGTTAAAAAATAATCAAAAGAAGAATAATATTTGATGACCTGCGAAAATGATGTGAAATCCAAACTCCAATATCCATAAGCAAAGTTTTATTGGAACGCGGCCGTGCTCAGTCATTGACGCGCTGCCTGTGGCCGCCTTTGAGCTGCAATGGTGGGGGAGCAGCGCGGCAGAGACCGCACGTGGCGCTCCTGTCACTTTGCACTGCTTGCTGCTTAGCACACCACAAACTGCAGTGATGCTGTTTTCACTCACTTTTGCCTCTTGGCCCACGAAGCCTAAGTATTTACTATCTGGCCTTTTACAGACGTCTGCAAAGGGCTCCTGCACAAGAACAAGGTATGGGCTGATTTACTGCTGTGTCCCCAGCATCCAGCATGGTGCCTGGACTTCTGCTTCTGGACATGATGGAGTAACACAGCTGGATTTACCCTCTCAGTTTAAAGTGCCAGAAAACTGAGCCTCTAGTTCCACCCACTCGGGAGGCTAAGACTGGAGGACTGCTTGAGCCCAGGAGTTCAAGTCCAGCCTGGGCAACAGAGTGAGACCCTGTCTTTAAAATAAAAAAGGTACCAGAAAACTGGGTGAAATCTCTGAATCAATGGTTTTCAGACACTGGACAACAGGCAGCACAGGACAGTGATCCCTAAGAAAAGGAAAATAAAGACGAGCCTCAATTGCCACTCTTTTCTCCCGGAGAGAGCCGCCAGGCCAGAGCACAGGGAAGGAAAGAGAAAGCCAAAATAGTCACTCAGTTGAGGTGACAGAATTTGGAGTTCAGGGAGGTGAAACAACTAGAATTTGTGGGGCAAAATACTAAAGAGGAAGGAGGTACACAGGGAAAGAGTGCACAGGTCCAAGGAGGGGCGCCCTCTCACCAGCCAGCACGGAAAGATCTCCTACTGCAGAGGCACCAGGCAGAGCCCTCAGAAGGGCACTGCCTTAGGAGTGGGGCCGAATTTGCCCTAGACGAATGCTAGCAAAGCTTAAAAGCAAGCCTTGATGGTAGCAAACAAATAACTTATTAATGGCTGCATTCTAGAACAAAGCCAACAATATTTAAAGGAATACAACAAAATCCAGCACCTGACAATGTAAAATTTTAAATGTCAGTTAAACAAATAAGCAAATGGATGGTAGATGGTGGGAGCCAGGTTTCTTGTGGCTGGAGAGGGAGGTTACAGATAAGCAAGGACAGGGAAGGCTGGAATGAACTCTGTGGATTAGAGTTGGAGACATCAGCATGAATCCACGTTTAGCAGTAGTGTGAATACAGACAGACAGATACAGAAACTGCCATAGACAAGTGTGTGTACCTGGGCTATGTGTGTATGTGGGCCTGGAAGTAATGACACCCTAGTAGCAATAAGCACTCCCAGTCAGATCTTGGTTTCTAGTAAAGGGGGAAATTGTGGATTCTAGGACCAGAGCAGGGAAAATACAAGATGAGGCAGAGCATCTTTTCATAGTAGCAGAAAGTAAGGAAGTGCTCCAAAAACAGGACAGGGGCATGTCAAAGGGACCCAGGAACCAACCAGAAAGACCTCCCAATGGCCAAAGCTGGAACAATTTGGACAATAAAATAAATAATATAGTATTGGATTATATCCCAAAGGATGAAATAAATACACATGCATCCATGCTGATATAAACATATGATTGAATGAATACATAAAGGGGGAGAAGAAGTGTAAAAATATGCCAATGTCAGTTTCATAGTTTTGACAAATGTACCATGGTGACATAAGATGTTAACAATGGGGAAAACTGGATGTGGGGTGTATGGGAACTCTGTACTGTCTTTGCAAATTTTTTTAAAATATAACATTATTCCAAAATAAAGAATTTATTTTTAAAATTTCCAGCATCAAACAAAAATTACCAGGCAAGCAAAGAAGGAGAAAAATATGACCTGTAACTGGGAGAAAAATCAATCAATAGAGATAGACCCAGAAATATCACACTTGGTAGAGTTAGCAGACAAAGATTTTTTTTTTTTTTGAGACAGAGTCTCACTCTTTTGCCTGGGGCAAGTGCTGTGGCATCAGCCTAGCTCACAGCAACCTCAAACTCCTGGACTCGAGCAATCCTACTGTCTCAGCCTCCCGAGTAGCTGGGACTACAGGTATGTGCCACCATGCCCGGCTAATTGTTTTTTTTTTTTCTCTATATATTTTTAGCTGTCCAATTAATTTTCTTTCTATTTTTTGGTAGAGATGGGGTCTTGCTCTTGCTCAGGCTGGTCTCGAACTCCTGAGCTCAGAATGATCTGCCCACCTTGGCCTCCCAGAGTGCTAGGATTACAGGCGTGAGCCACCGCGCCCGGCTGACAAAGATGTTTTGAACAACTATTATTAATATACTCTTCGTGTTCAAGAAAGTAGGGGTAAGCATGAACATGATGGGAGAAACAAAAATATTAAAAAACTCAAAAATTAAAGTTCTAGAGATGAAAAATGCAAACAACATCTGCAATGAGAAATACACTGGATAGAATTAACAGTGAGCTAGACATGGCACAAGAAAATATCAGTGACCTTAAAGTCATAGCAATAAAAACTATCTAAAATGAAATACAGCAGAGTGGGGGAAAGACTGAAGAAAAACATAATAAAACTTACCAGAGCTTCAGCGACCTGTGGGACCACACCAAGGGTCTAACACACGTGTAATTGGAGTTCCAGGAGAGGGTGGAGATGGAAAAGGTATCTGAAGACATAATGGCTAAAACTTTTCCAAATTTGACAAAAACTATAAACCCACAGATCCAAGAAGTTCAAATGAACCCCAAACAGAAGAAACCTGAAGAAAACCATATGCAGGCATATCATAGTCAAACTGCTGAAAACCAGTGATTTTTTAAAAAATTGCTGAAAAATCGGGGGTGAAAGAATAATGTCTGGTACAAATTTTTAATAAATATTTGTCAGCTATTAAAATGAAGGAAACTGGCAAATATTTAGAACGTGAAATGTAAGCTATGGAGAATGAAACAGGGTAAAGAGAAAAGGGAGGTGGGCCCAGGGGAGGGCGTACGCTGTTTCCGCACAGTGGTGCCTGTGACGTGGCATTCGGGCAGAGCCTGGACGAGGTAAAGGAGCCAGCTGCATGGACATCTGGGCCAGGGATCTCAGGCAGACGGGACAGCGTGCTCGAAGGCCCCAGAAAGAGACCGCGCCTGGCGTGTTCAAGGACGGCGAGCGAGCAGTGTAACGGGGGTGCACTGGGGAAGAGTAGCAGACGTAAGGATTTTGGCTCTTACAATGAGTGAGATGGGAGTCACTGGAGGGCCTTGAGAAGAGAAGCGGCATGATCTGAGTTAGGTTCTAGAAGGTTCACTCTGGACTGCAGGGAGAAACAATGGGGGCTCAGACTGGGCCGCAGCAGTGGGGACAGTGAGAAGGGGTCAGATTCTGGATCCCTTTCGAAAGGAGGGACAGCAGGATTTGCCAAGGGGTGGGGGGTAGAGAGAAAGGGATGTGAGGGAACACTCCCGTTTGTGGCCAGGGCAGTTAGGGGAACAGAGTTGTGTTTAGAAGCAGGGAAGGCTTGGTGATGAGTGTGGGGTGGGCAGGGCTGAGGGGTCTCAAACACACAGCCAGCTCCTCCCGCCACAATGGGCCTCCTGCTCTTTCCCAGTGATCTTAGACGCGGCCTGAGAATTCTTCTCCACATGGTGCACGTAGTAGGTCCCTAGCGGTTCACCCAGGAAGGAGGCAGCAGGTGTAGCAGGTGAGAGTTGGAGTTTGGGGGTCTGATTCCCTGGGTGCACATCCCAGCTCCATCACTCAGTAGCTAATGACTTAGGGCAAGCTACTTCATTCCTCCAGACCTCAGCGTCCTTGCTTGTTGAGTGTTTCTGAATTTCTTAGTTTCCTAATATATTAAATGGGGTAATACTTGGCATTTATCTCATCGGGTTTTTGTGAAGATTAGATGAGAGAATGCATGAAAACACTACACGTAGTGCCTGGAAAGCACCCATAAATTAAGGCCCCCATAAATGGTGGCTGGTACAGGCCACCGCCACACTCTGGTTCACCAGTTTCTGAGAAGAAGCAACCTTCATGGCCCCAGCAACCAGTGAGCAGGGAACAGAGGAACACGGGAACGAGTGCTCAGGTTTGATCTGTGCCCTGTGGGTTCTTAACCAGAGTTCTGGGGAACCCTGCGTGAGCCCAGATGAAAACTTGCCTGTTTTTGGACAGAGCAGGCAGTCATTGAAATATAAGAAGTCCCTGCTGAAAAATGTCCCCGCTGTGAGCGCTACTGGGTGGATTAGCTGGCATTCCTTCTCCTCCATTGAGCGGAGTCGCAAGCTAATAAATATTTCAGAATTGGCTGTATTCAATCCAGCCCTTGTCCCGTTTGACGTCTGTTCTCTCAGCTTTCAGAAGGAGACAGGTGCAGAAGGATGAAAAGGGATTTAATTACTAAACATCCCCAACTCCTGATATGCAAACACATGCTGTACTGTACACACACCTACTGCACATGGTCACGCACAAACCGTGCACTCACACGCATGTGCAGGCATGGCCCTGGGCACACGCATACCCTTGGGACCCCCGGCACATCTACTCCAAGTGATCTCCCAGTGCAGTACTGTGTTCATACATGTGTGCCTGTACACAACTAGCATAGGAGCCCCATAGAAGCCCGTGGGCAAACAGTATATGTGAACACATGTGTGTCCAAGCATGCACACAGCACCTGTGGGTGTTAATATGAGCACATTTGCAGTTGATATGCATGGATGCACACATACACATGCATTTATAATGTGTGCTCACACAGATGTGCACGAGCCCAATAATACAGTTACACAGATGTTCATGTCTAAGCATATGTATGTGTGATGTGTTTCTGAGAAAAGGAGAATTCAAAATCCCAATCATTGTCCAGCTGCATTGTGCACTGCGGGGGAAGGTTAGGTAACTTAGTGAAGAGGCAGATGGAGGGGGGGATATAGGCCTTTCACGCCGAAAATTTCTGTTTTCCTTGACACATGATCGAGCACATGCACGCAACACACAAACGCACTCCTGTGCACACAGACCTGCAGACCCACGTACATTCTATGCAAAAATGCACATCTCCCTGTGTAAGAGACTGTCATACAAACCCACAGTAGTGACTGTACCTTTGAATGGCACACTCTCGTGCATACGGGCATATGCACACATGTATACACCTGACGCACACACACACACAGACACTCTCACCCCTCTTCCGGGAATCTCGGCTCTTTCCTCCTCTCTCAGAACTTGCCCAGCCTCTTGCTGCCTGCCCTCTGGGTGGCTAAGGAAACAGATTTCCAAAAACACACAGCCAGGTGCCTGGCCCTGAGGTGGAGAGACGAGGTCGTGCCTCCGGATCCCCTCTCAGTGCAAGGGCTGGGGCAGGGCGGGGGCAGCTGGGAGGCAGGAGCAAAGCTGGGGCAGCCTCTCAGATTCCCTGACACCCACCCCCAGGGCTGCCCACTGTCCCAGGGGACCTGGCCCCATCTCCGCAGTGCTGGCGACCCCATCGCTAAGACCCCCATCCCTGCAGATCTGAGAGGCCTGGGCTGCTGCCTGCTCTGCCCCATTCGCACTCGGCTCATTCGCCGATGAAAGGAGCAGTGAGCACCTTCTCTGGGTTCCACCTGCGGACTGTCATCGCTCTGTGCCACTGAGCAATCCCTAAGAGCCTGTTTCTCAGTGAGCGCCCTGTCCCACCCAGACGGGCCTGCAGGTTAGCCTCAGCCCTCTGGGGCTAGCCTCAGCTCTCAGCTGAGCACAGCCAAACCATGATGTTTTTTTCTAGGCAGGGTCATTGCAAGTAGGCAGGGGTTTGGCAGGGATGGGGGCTTTCAAATAACCAATCAGTGGGTCCTATGGAAATGTATGCAAATGAAAGATGCAAATCAGCACTGAGTCTTTTTGCATCTGCAACCAGCCCAACCACCTGCCCTTAGGTGAGCACTTCCTTCCCATTGACAAGAAGGATGGCAGTGCCCATGCAGCAGGAAGTGGGCTGGAGGTCTGAGATCCCTGCCATTCTGGCCTAGGGCCATCCCGCATCCCCACAGCCCTCTCTGAGCTGCTGGTCCGGCTCCTCCCGTGCCTGGGAGTAGGGGTACCCCTTGCCCAGCCCCAGGCTCAGCTGGCCCTGTCCACACTCACACTAACTCACACTACACTCAGTCACACCCTTGCACACTCATTTTCAGTCCAACACACACTTACCCATGTACAAATACACACAAGCCTATACACATCTGCACACACCTGCATACTCATTCATGCAATCATTTGCGTTACTGACCCACATATGTGCTCACAGACTCATTGTACACACTCAGCTTTGCACACGCTTTCTTACACACACTGTCAATATACACATCCATATCTTTGTATTTCTACATTCATATGCACTCACACCTTTGTACACTTGCTCACACTGACTGATCACTTACAAGTGTTAACAGACCCCCACACACAAGCCTGCACATGCCCATCCCTGACTGTGCGGGAGCCCACGAACCTGTGTCCCCTGGAGGCCAAGAGTCCAGGATCCTGGGAGAGGCAGGGGGTGGGGCCACAGGTGCCCCATTGGAGAGCCCAAGGGGCCAGAGCTCAGGGGCCAGCACGGCTCCCTGTCGGCTTCCCCGAAGGATGGGCAGCCCCTACCACAGACACCCCCGACAGCCTCCGGGACAGGTGGGCGGGAGCTCCCAGGATAATGCCTCCCTCAGGAAGCGGTAATTGAGGGGTAGAGAATTAGGTAATCAGCACTGCCAGGAAGTGGGGATGTGCCCTGTTGCCTTTGTTCCTAGAATGAGCAAGTGGGAGATGGGAGGGAAGGAACCCAGCCAAGCTTGGGGTGGCTGGAAGGGGGAGTGCTGTCCCCTCATCCCTCGCCTGCCGCCTATTGGTGCCACCAACGGAAGTAAGGTGGGCACTGTCAGGCCCTGAACCTACTGGCGGGGATCCCTGGGGGCCAGCTGGGCCCGGAGGGTCCTGGGAGCTGCCTCATTGTATCCGAGCCATCCCACTGACCTCCCCAGCTTTCCCTCCACCACTGCACACCGCAGTCTGCTAAGAGACCAGGAACAAGGCGGGCTGGAGTTCAAATCCTGACTCTTTCCCTTATTAGCGGCAGTGTGAGCTGAGGTGGGTCCCTAAACTCATCAAGCCTCAGCTGCCTCCCTGTGACCCTTCCTGCAGGCTAGATGCCCCTTCCCTGCTCACCAAGCACTAACAGCAGTGCGCTCGTTTGGCTCAGCCCCTGGGCCCTGGCCGGGCCGAGGACCTCTGTGCACAGTCTCATTGAGTCCTCTTAGTGGCCCCGTGAAGACAGGGCTCTTGCTATTATTCCTCCCATTTTATAGATAAGGAAACTGAGGCAGAGGAGGCCACTTGAATGGCTGGGTTCAGGCACTAGTAAGAGGAAAAGCCTGGTTTCGAACCCAGAGCTCTGATGCCAGGGCCCATGAACTCCAGCTCCAGAGAATAGCCCACAGGCTTCTAGACACGTCGCCCATGGAAGTAGGGCAGTAACAGTGGGGTGTGTGGAGTGGGGAGCCACCTTGCCGGCCTCTCCTCGGTCCCCACCTGCACCGCCACCAGGTGCACCGCCGTGAGCCTCTACACCTGCTTGACATATCCTCACGCACTTGGGAGTTCTTCCTCAGCCTCACGGCCCTCGCCTGAGGGCCAGCCACCCACAGCCGGGGCCCTGCACGGGGTCCCTTCAGGAGACCCTTCCCACTTGATCCCTGAGGGTTCCCCTCCCCGCTCGGCTGGGGAATTCCTGCCCGGTGCAGGGTTGGCACTCTACACCCATCTCGGCCCCAGCTCCATTGTGCAAATGCAATTGCCAAGGCCAGAGATGGGCAGGGCCTTCTCCAAAGGCTTCCCCCAGGCCTTGGTGTCCCCTTCTGTAACATGAGAGGGTTGGACTCTCCCCCATCCCTTCTCAGATCCTCCTGTCTCTCCCACAGGCCCCTGATACCTCGAAGCCAAGCTTAGAGTGACCGGGAAGGTTTTCCACACTGCAGGGGCCTTGTACTCACCCCCCAGCTCCCTGCGAAGACGGGCCAAGCACGCACCAGCCATGCAGCTACGCAGTATTTGTGCCTTCCCCAACGTCCCCTCCTAGGCTTTGTCTGTCTGGTATTGAATGGTCAGAGCACTGGAGTGGGAGTCTCAGCCTGGGATCCTGTTTTGTCTGCACCCCTTCCTCACCTTTCACTGGGGACAGGAGAGCACAGCACCCAGTGCACAGTGTATGACATATTCCCCTCCCCTTCTCAAGCCTCAGTTTTCTCATGTGTAAAATGGGATGATGATTCCTGTATAAAATGGGATGATGATTCCTGTGTAAAATGGGATGATGATTCCACCCTTTGGGGGCTCAGAGGCTACAGGGGTGGACAGACAAATAAACCAGCACAGCGGTGTGAAAACTGTCTCGGTGCCGAGCATGTGGTGGGCTAGGCCCTATCCTGAGTGCTATGCCTGCGTCCCCTCCTCCAGCCCCACAAAAGTCCCACAGGGCAGGGACCCTTCACCCGCTGTTCCCTCTGCCTGGAATGCTTTTCCCCAGATTCGCCTGGCTCACTCCCATCTCCTGGGATGGACCTATCTCAAGTTGCAACCCCCTGGCCCAACCTCCGCCTCCACCACCCTCCTTATCCTGGTTGAGCGCCTATGTATGTCCCTCCTTTATCGTCATTCTTGTTTGTCTCTTGATCAGGACAGGAGCTCAGCCAGGCAGGGACCTGCCATGGTTTTGTTCACTCCTGCCATGCTGGTGCCCAAAGCAGTGCCTGGCATGGGGAAGATGCTTAGCATTTATTTAGCAAACAGATACCCGTTTCACAGATGAGAAAATTGAGGCCCAGGAAGGTTCTGTGAGCTGCTAGAGTCGGGGAGCCCTAGGAGAAGCCCACTAGCAGCCCCCACCCTCAGCCCAATCCTGGCCTGGGGCCTATATGCCCCCTCTGGCCTGCTCCAGGTGGCAGTGGTGGCAGGCAGACAGTCCACCCAGGGGACAGAGGCTGGGAGGGGCCGCTGGGGCTGGAGAGGAGCCTGACCCCTCCTCCTCCCCCCTCCTGGGCTGCCAGCCCCCACCCCAGGCTGGAAACCTGACGCCCAGGGCCCATCTGCTGCCCTACTGCCCTCGGTCCTCCCGCCCCTGGAGGCCGCTGGGCGGGCGGCCGCTGCGCAGTGATTGTTCAGGGCTGAATGGGCGGGCCTGGCGCCCACACCAGGTGCACCATTGTGAGGGCCCTGACACCTGCCTGGCGGGTAGCAGGCCCTGCTCGAGAGGACCCTCGCCTGGCAGAGCCACCCACTGGCCTCCAGGGAGTGAAGCTGGGGTCCAGGCTCCTGCTGCTCCCCAGGCAAAGCCCCCCAACAGCGCCCTGAGTCCCTGCCTGCTTGGGGCCGCCTCCCCAGTTCTCCAGCCCCTGCGACCTCCCCTCTGCCTCCCTCTGCCTCTCAGCCCTGGCAAGAGCATGTTTGGAGGTCAGTGACGCCACCACTCTTTGGCTGTAATGGCCAAGAGACACAAGCTTTCCGAGCCTCAGTTTCTCATCTGCAAAATGGGGGTGGTCACAGAACCCACCACATGGAGCGTCAGGAGGATCAAAGGCTGGAGCCTTGGGCCATGCTTAAGACACAGTGGGCAATGGACAAAAGCAGTTGCTGTCATTGAGACCCAGCAGAGTGCAGACGGGAACCCAGGGAGCTGGTCTCAGCCCCAGCAGGCCCAGCCCAGGGAGCCCCCAGCCTGCCCCCGCCCGCCTCCCCTGGCCCGGCCTCCCGCCCGCTCTATGAAAATTTAATGCCGGGTAATGACAGTCTGGGCTAATGAAAGAGGCTTCTCTTCTGGCAAAAAGAGAAAAACAAACAAAAATCAACAACCTGCAAGGGGGCATTAACTTTTCATGAGCTGCTCTCCCCACTGACACCCCCGCCCCGCTCACCCAGCCCCTCCTTCCCTCCTTCCCTCTAGGAGCTGGGGCTGGGCAGCCAGGGTGGGGTCGGGCAAGCTCGAGGGGGCCCGGCTCTGTGGGGGGCGTCCTCCCATGGATCCTCCTCAAGCAGGCTGCCAGCCCTGGGGAGAACGGGGAGCCCCTGAGGGTTCCGAGAGCCCAGCTGAGCTCTGGGGGAGCTCCAGCCCGCAGAATCCTCTCTGGGAAGTGGGGGTGGGGGGTGGGGATATGGGGGGGGAAGCAACCCAGGGTGGGTGGGGGAGGAGAGGAACAGCTGTGGGGGAGGCTGTGGGGGGACCTTCTCCCACCCACCAGCGGCCTCCTCTGCAGCGCAGACCCCAGCAGCCTGGCTGTCTCTGCTGCCAGCAGGGCTGGAAGTGGTTAGAGAAAAGGGCGCAAGAGTCTCTCGCTCTCTTTCCTTCTCTTTGTGGTATCCTGGAGAGCCATTGGCTGCTGCCTGTGATATCCTGAGAGATGCGACAATTAATTTTCTTTTAATCAAGGTCGGATGAAGTAAATTGGTGCGGTTCTGCAGCCCTTCATTTTCTGTTTTTGCAGTGATGCAAAACAAATATGATCAAATTATGCTCCTTCTCACCTTATTGAATTAGGAAGCATGACTGATCAGAGGCGGTGGAAATGTTCTATACCATGTGGCACCCCCTCGCTCCCCGCTCTCCCTCCCCTAGCCTCAGTCTCCCTGGCTTCGCTGGGACTCAGAGCGGGTTTGCCTCCCCCGGGGACTCCGGTGCTGGAGGACAGCGCCTGGCATGGTCAGTGCTCAGCGAATGAGTGAGCGAATGAATGAATGAGTGAGTGAGTGACCGATGCAGCCAGTCACGAGAAACAGCGGGTCAGGCTGGAAGAAGGACTCGCTTTGGTAAAAACCAGAGTGGCATCTGCTCAGGCTCTCTCTAGAACATCACTTTGTTTCTTCGCAGGATTTGTCACCATCTGAAATTATCTGGTTCATGTGTCGCTCAGCTCGTGCATTGCCTGTCTCTCACTCTCTCACACGGGCCCTGCAGGTTTGGGCCCTTGTCTGACTTGTTCACCCCAAGTCCTGGCACACAGTAAGTGTTCAATAAATACTGGTTGGCTGAGTGAATGATTTTAATACATCCTGATTGAGTGTCTCGGGCTCCTGGTCAGCAAGGGAGATAGACACGGACAATGCAAAGGTCTGAACCCAGGGCCACTGGAACCAATTCTGCACTGTGGAGTTGAGGGGACATTTGAGCTGGGTCTGAAAACGTAGGTAGGAGTCGGGCCCAGGGACAAGCAAGGGGGAAACTTTCAGGCACGGGAACTGCATATGCAAAGGCTTGTGGTCAGCAATGACAGGGTCATCTTGGAGAGAGGGTGGCTCGCCTGCCTGGCAGGAGAGGCTGCCCCAAAGGGGACAGTGTGGGCTAGTGGTTAGAATGTGTGCTGGGGCACCTGATAAGCCAGACTCAAATCCCAGCTTTTTTCTGGGACATTTCAGATTTTCTGTCACTCTCTCTAAAGTGAGGATGACAACTGACACCCCATCTCAGAGTCACCCGGGGAATGAATGAGGTGATGACAGATGTCAGGTGACCTCACACAGTAGGCACTCAGTGACTGTCCGCCACTATCATCACTATCTATTTTTTTTTTTTTTCCTGTTATGAAAGGCAGGCTGGGGCTCCCTTGGGAAAGGCCTTGAATGCCACACCAAAGGAACAGAGCAGACAGGGACGTGGGCTTCTCATGGAAGCCCATCATGGACCCAGCCCACGATGCTCAGCACAGGGCAGGCAGGTTGGATGTCTGTAAATAAATCCATCTTGCAGGTAGCAGGATGGATTAAAGGACCCCTGCTGAGCACCCTTCTCTAAAGCAAAGACTTTCTGTAAAGTGGGTTACTCCCCTAGTATGTCAGGTTAGTAAGTCAAAAGAGTCAATTTCGCTTATAGCAAGCCTGTGGGTGCCTTATTCGCGATCCTCAAGACTGCTGGTTGACTTCAAGTTGCAGTATAAGAAAAATAAAAAAGACTGCTGGAACTCTCTGACCCTCCACTGTGGGCAGAGTCCTGTCCTAGGTAGTGTGTTGGGGGCATTGATGATATGGTCGCTGCTGCCCGGGAGCGTAGAGCCTAGCTGGACCCACACACACGATGATAAACCCCATGAAGACACACACACAATGCCGGGCGCGGTGGCTCAATCCTGTAATCCTAGCACTCTGGGAGGCCGAGGCGGGCGGATCGTCCTGAGCTCAGGAGTTCGAGACCAGCCTGAGCAAGAGCGAGACCCCGTCTCTACCAAAAATAGAAAGAAATTAATTGGACAGCTAAAAATATATATAGAAAAAATTAGCCGGGCATGGTGGCGCGTGCCTGTAGTCCCAGCTACTCGGGAGGCTGA
>RJWJ010039589.1:0-14388 GCA_004363605.1 Indri indri | reverse complement strand
AAGGCACCATCATTTCCCAGGCTGGCGTGATAGAAAGGGCACAGGATCAGGAATCTCACACACCTGGGTTCAAGTCACACATCTTATCTTTGCCAGCTCTGTAACCACTTAAGACATGTCACTTTACTTCTCCGAAATCCAATGGCCTTACTGCTCACTGGGGATTATAATACCCTGCTTACATGGAGTTGTCGTGAGGCTTGAATGCGCTACCCAAAGGACCTGGTACAAAGAAAAGGCCCATGTGTGTTGGCTTAAGCCCTTCTCCCCTGGATAACCCAGTGCGCAGAGGTAGAGAGACAGTGATTAGACCTTCTGAGCAAGGGAACTCCAAGGGCAGCTCGTAGTGTTGCCGGAACTCTCTGAACGGATTCATTAATGGAGAGATTGTGAAGAAGGACCCTTCACTTGTCCCTGTTCTTCGTATTGAAATGTTGGAAAGATCACCGTGATCAATGAGGCTACAGAACAAGCTGGCACGACATGCAGAGGAAGCTGACTGCAAGGCCAGGTGTGTGGAGGGGACAGGGAGAGTAATTGGCAGGTGGTCAGTGGAGGAAGACGTCTCCATAGGGGCCCACCTGCCAAGGCCCACCTTCTTCCTGATTCCAACTGAGGCTTAAAAGTCAGGCACTTCCTCCACATGCTATGCTCCTAAGAGTCTGTAGCCCCCTCGAAGGTCAAGGAATTGTAAAATTCTTGATAGGCTCAAAAGAAAAGAAAACATTTAAAATATCACAGATCTGGCAGTTTCCCAGAGTAACCAAGGTCCTCTCTGTGACCCACGGGTGCAGCCCCAGCAGCTGCCTCTACTTGGACTCGTCTGCAGCCCCTCTGGGCTCCCTCCTTCCCTCCCCTCCTTCCTCACCCCGCTGTGAACGCTCCTGTCCTTGTGTCAAGGTGCAGAGACCAAGGTCTTTGGAGCCAAATAGACCTGAGGTCAAACTGGGCTCCATCGCTTCCTGGCTGTGCATCCTTGGGCTAGTTACTTCATTTCTCTGAGCCTCAGATCCTCATCTCAAAACACACAGAGCATAATCCTGGCATCTTCTTGGGTTGCTGTGAGGATTAGCTAAACTATGAATAAAAAGTCCTTAATCAGTGCTGGTTTCCGAGGTACACCCCCCGGCACGGTGCTCAGCATCCGTAATAACGACAGTAACAGCAGCATTAAATAACCACTATGCGCTGGGCTCTGGGGCAAACACTTTCACTTTACAGAAAGCTCGGCACTTGTCCCTGAGGCCACATCAGAAGAATGAGAACAAGTGGTTTGAGGAGAAGGAAAGAGGTTTGTTACTTTGCCAGCAAAGGAGGAAAAATGGCAGACTCTCACGTCGAAATCCAAATTTCCTGAGCATAAGCAGAAATACAGAGCTTTTAAAGGGAGGGCCCTCAGCTCTAGGCTATTGACAATGACTATTCCAGTCCTCCTGTCTCTGCCCATCTCTGCGGAAGACAAAGCCTGCGACCTCCACTCCCCTGGGAGGCCAGGCCCAGGGCCTGGGATGGCTGTGCTATCTCCTGTAACACAAAGAACAAAAGACATTCCCCTGCCCCTCCTGACCACCTGCCCAAGGCGGGGATGCAGGCCAGGCCACCGTTCCCGAAAGGATTGGGGGAAGTTTTAAAGAGACAGAAAATATTTTTGCCATTTTTTTCAGGCCATCCCCTCTGTTTCAGAAATTATCGTCTTCCTAATCCTCACAACAGCCTTATGACGCAGGTAACATTAGTGCACTTTTTAGAGTTGGGGAAACCGAGTCTCAGAAAAGTTACAGGATGCGTCCAAGAACACAGTTGGAAAACGGCTAAGTCGAATTCCCGCCAAAGCAAGCAAGGCCAGCTAAGCGGTACTAAGTATTTACAATGTGCAGGAACTGCTCTGACTACTTCAAATACATTCTCCCCAAAAGAACGCCATGAGATCAGTACTCGTTTTATCCCCATCTTGCAGAAACGTCTAGGGGCTAAAGGAAAACTTCCCCTTCACCCTCCGGAGTCTCGCCAAACATCATCTGACAAAAGGCAGATTAATAGGAGAAGGGCATACGGAATTTTATTTTTACTCACATAGCACGGAGGAATCGCAGGAGAATGATAACCCGACAACCCCGTGGGGCACAGAGGTTTATACGTCCTTCTTCATAGGGGAAAACGAGATGGGGGAAATGTGGTGATTTGAGGGATAGGAAACGATTTTTAGGGGAAAGTGAATGGACTTGGAGAACACACAACGGCCTGGGACAAAGTTTGTCCTGAGACAGGCAGACAATGGCTCGTGACAAAAGTCTGTCCGGGTCTGTTGACAGACTTCAGTCTTTCTTTCTGCGGTTTGAGTTCAGTTAATGAAACCTCAGGGAAACTGGCTGTTCTCCTCTGGCAGGGGTGGTTTCTAGGTAGACAAGGGAGCTTCAGAGAACACCTCCTCGTGCTTTGGGAGAGACAGGGGGTTGAGACAGAAAATATTTTTGCAGGCAAGGGCCAGAGAGACTTTGAGCCTGCTTTGTTAGTTCAGTGTGCCAAAGCGTCATATTTTGGGGTATCGGTTTCTGATCCCCAACAAAAGGAAACAAGCGCAGAGAGGTTAAACCACTAATGGACTACCCAGCTAATAAGAGCCAGAGCCAGGATTCAAACCCACATGTCTCCAGTTCTAAAGCTCATCCTTTTAACTCTACACTACGCTGCCTCTCAAAAGCAGTTAAATAAGAGATAAGGCTCCATCTCAGCAAGTGCCCAACGGGGAGACAGGCAATTCATACTCCGAGACACCGCGTGGGGTGGACAGGGATGGGCGCGCGCTCTGGTACCTGAAGTGTTGTTTCACGTCTAGGAGCCTCGGTCTCCTCACGTGGGAAAAGGAAATAGCAGCTCCCGTGTCAGAGGGTCAGGGTGAAGATTCAGGAGGCTGTCACACGGAAGAGCACGGAGGGGCTTGATGCACGCCATCACGCAGAGGATTTGCAGTGGGGGCCCTGCTGTGGCCGGAGCAGCCGCCCTCCTTTGTGCCTTGCGTCCCCTTCCGTGCTGGGAGTCCCCGCCAGGGATGGAAACGCCCTAAGGCCCCTCTGAATACGAAGATGTGCCGTCCGGCTTCCTCGCTTGCCTGCAGGAGCAATACAAAGGCCTCACGTAATTGTCTCGAGAGAACCAATTTGGAGAAAGTACCTTACAGGAGGCGAGAAATTGCCCAATCCTCATGCTGCTGAGTCCTCAGTTAGCAGAAGCTCCAAATCAAAATAACGAGGGAATAACCGTGGGGCCGCTCAGGGGCGGGTCCTCTCATGAATGCCTGACTGTCGCTCACTTACCTAGAAGCCTCCACTTGTCAGGGCAGGGAGGTCCTCCAGGCCACCTGGGCGCAACTATGAGGTCAGAAAAGTCCAAAATGGGGTGACGGGGGCACACGCAGAGGGCAGCTAAAAGACCCCGGGTCTGACGGTGCTGAAAGTCACAGCTCAGCCCCACTCATCTGGGTGGTCTCCCATGACGCCCTCTGCCTCTCGGGCAGCCCCAGGAAAGGGTTAAAGTGCTGGAACATACACGGAGCCCTAGCTCAGGGGGTGCCCATGGCGAATGCTCAGTAATTCCCCATGCAGCCCAGCCATGCGGAGAAGGTGCCCTCAGGTCCACATCCTGGTCCCACCCCTTGTTAGCTGTGCAACCTTGGGCCAGTCACCAAACCCCTCGGGGCCCCAGTTTCAGCGTTCCAAGAAGGAAGGCATGATAGTACCCACCTGTGGGTCGTCAAGATGATTAAATGAGAAAATGCTGACAAAAACTTAGCACAGTGGCTAGCCCGCTGTGCGTAATCAAAAGATGTGCCTATTGTTGTTGTTGCTGTTGTCGTTTCCTTAGCCGTTGAATCCAGACCTCAAGTACATTTGATGAGGGGCTCAACACAATGATTTTTGAGATCAAATCTGCCCAGGTTTGACTCTGGGCATCACCACCTCTTGGCTGGGAGCATAACTTGGGACAATGACCTCTTGGGACCTCGGTTTCCTCCTCTACAGGAGGCGGGGAAGATAGTAGGACCTTGAGGGGTTCCTTTGAGACTTTCAGGAGACCATCTACAAAAAGTTCAGTGTCTGGGCCACAGCCAGCGCTCAGAAAAGGATGGCTGTTGCGGAAGGAGGGGCTGCCCCAGGCAATCAGTCCTCCTGAGTGACCTCCCATGGGAAGGGGAGAACTCTGAGTAGCGCTAGGCTAGGGCTCTGGAGGGACAATGACAGAAACAGGGCTGGAGCCCCCGTGTCGGAGGCGGCCATGTCTGCATGCCGTGTTTGCTACTCAGTTCAGCAAACGTCGACGGAGCACTGGCTGTGAGCTGGGGATCCTAGGACGAAAACAAGGGACTATCAAGGAGCTCCCAGGGCTTCCGGGAGCCGGAGGGGAACACGCATGTGCCAAATGTCCACTGAGTGCCCGGCACCATGCTTTGTGCTTTATGGACTTCAATGTACTAATTCCTATAACAACCATTTGAAGTGTGAATTAGTTCCTGGGGGCCACCACAACAAAACACCTCTAGCGTTGTTAAGCATTCACAGACTGCGTGGCTTAACAACAGAAATTTATTTCTCAGTTCTGGAGGCTAAAGTCTGCGATCAGGAGTCGGCAGGGTTGTTTGCATTCCGAGGCCCCTCTCCTCTGCTTGCAGACTGCACCTTCTCTCTGTGCCCATGTGGCCTTTCCTGTGTGCACACATCCCTAGCGTCTTTCTGTGCATCCAAATTTCCTCTTCCTCTAAGGACACCAGTCAGACTGGATTGGGGCTCACCCTAATGGACTGATCTAACTTTAATTACCTCTTTAAAGGCCCTATCTTCAAATGCAGTCACATTCTGATGCACTGGGGGTTAGGACTTTAACGTGTGAATTTGGGGGGGGGGGCACACGATTCAGGCTATAAGAGGTGGTAAGTACTATTATTGTTCCATTTTACAGATTGGAAACTGACTCTTGGAGGTGCATAAGAACTTACCTACATACCCACAGTCATAACTGTGGCTGAGCATCACAGCCAGATCTTTATCATTTCAACTCTCAGATTTGTCCTTTACACTCCTGAAGCTGCCTGAAGGGAGATGGGACAAACGCCCTAAGAGGTATGTGAAGGGCTCGGATTTGAAGGGACCTGGAGATCCCTCCTGCTCCCTTGTGGTCAGCCCTGGAGCCCGAAGCACTTCCACATGCATTACACGGACTGTCAAGTTCACTTGGTGGTATCCAGAGGAGTTACCAGAGAACCGTCCTTGATTACCTCCACTGACGTGGAGCTCATTTCCTCACAAGATATGCAGTCTCATGTCTTATCCCAGATACCACCGATAAACTGTAGCATTTGACCAGGACACTCACCAACATACAGCAACTAACTAAGCAGCGGTACATTGACATCTATCAGGGAAGTGTGGCCCCGATAAGATTTTACGAAACTGACCATCAATCCGTCCTTGTATGGAAAGTGCAAGAACTCAGGAGCCAGAGCCACTTGGGGCTGAATCCCCAGGCTTTGCCACTGTGTATGAGGTTGGAAAAATACTTCCTAAACCTCAGTTTTCTCATCTGTAGGATGGAACCAATGGCTCTTGGAATGGGGGAACAGATGAAGTGAACCATGGAGGTAAAGAACTTGGCGGAGAGCAGATTATTTCCCCTCCCATGCCATGCTCATCTCCCTCCCCCCTCTTTCTCCCCTCTCCTTTGTTCTCTCCCCTTCACAGACCCCCTCTGCTCTCCCCACTCACATCACAGGCGCCTGTTAACTCAGTAACCCAGTCGTTTTTCTACCCTTTTCTTCCCGATGCTATCTGAGCGCTCTGCTGCTCAGCTCACTGGGAGCCATTTAAGTCTCTCCAGCACAGCTCCCTGGGCTGAGACTCGAATTATGCAAAGTGAGCAGAAGTGGCAGGTATCAAAATCGCAGGGGTCTGAAGGAGGGTTTTAGTTTTTCTTACATGACAAGGACAGACATTTTAAATAAAGCCAGGAATATTTTTTCAAATTCCATCAACAGAGGTACAAAAATTGATTCAGTGTCCAAATAAAACCCCATATGTTCAACGTCTTGCCATTGACAGGGAAGTTTTACAGATGTGTGTTTAATGCATAATTCATGGCAAAGTGGTGTGATTTATTCTGTTTATCTGTGAGGATGGGCTGAGCGGGAGCTACTTTACATGAATAGTTTTATGGCCTTGAAAAATAAAAGAGGCTCAATTTATACATCCATAATTAAGGCTCACTGATGGCGGAGCAAAATGTAGACATGACTCAGCCCATCCACGTGGCTGGTGACAAATGGATTTTGGGGATTCCCAGGAGTTCTGAGAGTGCACTGGGACAGCTCTCATGCTCCCTGGTGACCGGCCAGCACTGCACGGAGCCCTGCCAGAGCCTCTTTACCAAGGACACTGGGAGATAATGTCAGAACTAGGCAGGGAAGCGCAGTGATGAGGGATGAGGTCTGCTCGGTGGGGATAAGAGTGCCAGGACCTCAGAGAGAGGTGGTGAGGATAAACGAGATGATGTAGGTGAGGTGCTGGCATACAGCAGGCACTCAACAAGTGTTGCATGTTGTAGAGAACTCAGAAAGCTGGCGCCCACCTGGCAGTGCCAGCAGCACAGCCCCCCGACCCTGACCATTGGAGCATCCTGGTCTAGAGCACAGTACCTGGATGTGAGCGCATCATGTTCTAGACCCTGAGCCAGTCATTGGGCCTCGCTGGGTATCAGTGTACTTGTCCCCGTAATGGGGATAAAAATAGGACTTGCCTCACAGGACTCTTGCAAAGATTAAAAGAATAACATATGTTTTAATTTGGGTTTCCCAAAAGCACTATTATCCCCACTTAGCAGACAAGCAAGGGATTCTCACAGCCTGGTTCATGCCCATGGTTCTGGCATAACTGTTAACAGTGCACCCTTTAAGCTCTCAGTTTTCCCTGTCTGGCCTGTAAATCACATGGTCATCCTCATCCAGAGGATAAAATCAAGATGAGAGAAGTAACTTGCCCCAAATCACACACTCAGACATTCAACTCCATCCTTCCCCCAACCCCTACACTTGCTTGCCTCAGATTCTGAAATCATCTCTCAGTGTTCTTGGTTATAGAGACTCTGGCAGGACCCCCTGCAGTGCCGGTCGGTCCCCTGTGAGCCCAGGAACCATCCAGATCTATTCTCAGAACTCCTGGGAATGCCAAAGGTCCATTCCTCACAAGCCACGTGGATGGGCTGAGTCTTGTCCACATTATATTCAGACATCGGTTACCCTTCAATTATGTGCGTACAAATCGAGCCTGAGATGGGATCTGAGCGCAAGTCCTTTATTTGGAGGGTGATCTCAGTTGGCACTAGTGGGGAAGTGAGAAGTGAGATGGGAAAAAGAAAAACCCAATGCAGGGTGCATTAACAGGTGGGTTGCCAGGAGCAAGTAGGGCTCCATCCCCCAGGGGCCACCTGAAAAGCTGTGGAGCACCCCTCAGAATTGTGCCACCCATCGGTAAAGAAGCTGGGCTATTTACCCACCAACTCTCATCCCTCATCCATCGAGCGCTGCTCCTGGGGCATCATCTCTCGGGCATATTCACCTACCCAAGGTACAGGCCAAGGACACCCCAGCATCCAGAAAGCACCCAAGAGTGTCAGAGGAAGCCACCAATACATGGAATTTCAGATGCTGCCAGCATCTGCTACAGTAAGTCAAGGGCATCTGTAGTACTAGCTGTGGTCCCTCCCTAGGAAGTACTTGTGACCTCAGTACTGTCCAAAGTATTTCCTGAGCCAGGCGCTCTCTCTCATGATCCAGGGAGAAGGTGGCCCAAGATGATATTGAAGAGAAAACAAGACAAGGTAGGACACAGAGCTTTACCCTGAGGGGAGCAAGAAGCCCCTGATGGCTGCTAAACAGCGAATGGACCTGATTTAATTAGCACTTCCAAACAATCACTCAGGCTCAGGCTGCCGCCTTGGGGAATGCAATGGCCGTGAACCATGTTCACAACACAGACAGCCAAATCAGAAGGATTTCTAAAGCAGCGGTTCACAAGCAGGGTCGAATTTGCCTAACCCTGAGCCACCCCCATCCCAGGACACTTGGCAGTGTCTATAGATACTCTTGGATGTCACAACTGTGACAGGGAATCATACTGGTGGGTAGAGACCAGGGATGCTGCTAAACATCTGCAATGCTCAGGACAGCACCCACGACAAAGAATCGTCTGCCCAAATGTCAACAGTTGAGAAATCCTGCTCTGAGGAATTCTACAGGAGCGTTGTGTGGGATGAGCCTTCCCGGCCAAGGAGGGTCAGCAGAGCTGACAGAAAGGGCGTCACGCAAGGTCCCATAAGAGGAGAAGCAAAGAAGTGAACGTGAGATGGAGGTCCTCAAGGGTCATAAAGTCATGGGTCCAACAGCAGTTAAGGGCAATGGCAGGGAGAAAGGGACATAATGCTGGGTAGGCTTGAAATACCCGCCTGGGCAACACGGTCCTATTCTTGTGCTAATGGAAGGCAAATCACTCTCCTCTGCATTTGACTAGTAGTGACTGCCTAGATCAGTGGTTGGATCCTGCTAGTGCCACGATTGATTAGTGATGTCTGTCCCCGGAGTTGTGCCAAATGGCTGTGAATTCTTCTTTTTTTTCAAATTGACAAGTAAAAATTGTATATATTGATGGTATACAATATGACATTTTGGTATATGTATACATTGTGGAATGGCAAAATCAAAAAGATTATACACCATGTCAAGTGGGATTCATCCCAGGTATGAAAGGAGGGTTCAACACATGCAAACTGATAAATGGGATACATCATATCAACATAACAAAGGGCAAAAACCGTATGATCATCTCAACAGATGCAGGAAAAGCATTTGATAAAATTCAACACCCCTTCATGATAAAAGCACTCAACAAACTAGGCATAGAAGGAACATACCTCAAAATAATAAAGGCCATGTATGACAAACCCACCTCCAACATCATTCCAAATGGGGAAAAGTTGAATGCTTTTTCTCTAAGAACTAGAACAAGACAAGGATGCCCACTGTCCCCACTCTCATGCAACATAGTACTGGAAGTCCTAACTGGAGCAATCAGGTAAGAAAAAGAAATAAAGTCACCCAAATTGCAAAGGAAAAAGTCAAATTGTCCCTGTTTGCAGACAACATGACTTTATATATAGAAAAACCTAAAGACTCCAGAAAACTCTAATACTGATAAATGAATTCAGTAAAGTTGCAGGATACTCAGTAGCAAAATAAAACTCAGTAGCATTTCTATACACCGGAAACAAACTAGCTGAGAAAGAAATCAAGAAAGCAATTCCATTTACAATAGTCACAAAAAATAAAATAAAACACCTACTCACTCTTTAAGTTCAGAGAATGTGAGCAAGAGAGAAGGATGTTTAAAAATTGCTTGTGGTATGATACTGAGTTCCTGAAAGTATGACCCATGGGCCACCTGCGTCCCTGCATCCCCTGACCCCAGACTCTTGAGCAAAGTGTTCTCAACAGCTTTCTCTCTGACCTCTCCAGAAGTGCTATCGGAAGGGCCAGGAGCTGTGGGAGGGCAGGCTAGACCACAGAGTCCAGGGAGCTTTCCCTCAAGGAAGCAACTCTGCACTGAATTCCCAAGGGTGATCTGTACTCATCTAAGGGAGGACGAGTGAGGAGGAAGGAACAGAGAGCAGGCAGAGAGATTGGTATGTGCAAAGGCACTGGCGCATGAATGAACATTGCTCGCTGTCCATCACTATAGGACGCACAGACGGGAGAGACCGCATACAACACACCAACTCCCCAAGAGTCCCAGGGCTCAGGGGAAGCGAGGTACTTTGAGATAACCCACGGACAGTCACATCTCTGTGCTTTACAACATGCTTGCCTTTCTCGGCCCCAAAAATCAGGAGTTCTGGCCTTCCAGCAGCTTCTGGGGAGGACTTCATTCATTCATCCAATAAACAAACATTCATTGAGCTTCTGTCATGTACTAAGGCCCGTGATAAATTCTGGGGATACAATGGCAAACTAAACCAACAAGTTGCGCCCTCATGGAGCCCACATCTGGCCCCACATCACCATCACCGACAAGTGTACACTCTAGGCCAGCCCTCTTGAAGCTCCCAGGACAGAAGGAAAGGCCATGCCACTTTGGGAACAGACTCCCAGTGGCTTTAATAGATTTCTTGGTATCTCCAGCAGCATATCCTGCTGACTGGGCACTTTTTCCAGGGAGAAATCAAAGGCTGTCCCCGTGCGGCCAAGGGTGAGAAACAAGGCCTGTCGCCGGGGCTTCCAGGTGTCATGTTTAAATTCAAAGCACTCAGCACACACACTTGCTCTAGAGCTCATGCTAGAAATAATTAGTCAGTTATATGCAACATCTGGCCTCCTGAGAATGCAGAACGCAGAACAAAACTGCCACAAGGAACACAAAACAGCACATTCTGGTGTTTGCAGGCCTGTCCTTGGCCCTGGAGAGCCGTAAACCAGGGACGGTGGAAACGCAATGCGGCTTTGTTGAAACCCTTGCTTCCTTCTGGCTGTCCCCTTCGAAAGCAACATTGGTTCCTTTGTTTGCAGACTTGGCAGCTTTCTCAGGACCCAAATCCACTGTCAGCACCTCTGAGATTAGAGGCTTCTCTAGGGCCACAGAGCTCTCTGAGGATTATTATTTCTTCTGAATTTCCTAGACCTTAAGGCTGCTTGGAATTCATTTGTTCCCCCTTTATCCATTAGCATCTTCAAAAATATTCATGATACCGGAATAATCGTGATAACAATAACAATGTCATCAAACCATTTATTGAGAGGCTAGTGTGTGCCACCCTCTGTGCCAACCACTTGGTGTACTTTGTCGAACTTAAGCCCCCTAATTTCCCTGCAGGTTGGTATTTGTAGGGGGTGCTGTGGGGTGCTGCCCGGATCTCCCCTTCAGTACTGAAGCACTCATTTCCCTGCTTTCTGGAAGTATCACTGGCCGACAACTCAGCCAAGTTCTCCCCTGGGGATTAAACCCACTGCATGGAAAGGAACTGCCCGGGCCAAGGTTTCCTCCCTGGGGGCAGCCACCTCCAGTGCCTGGCCCAGCCCTCTCCCTCCAGGTGGGACACTCTTCAGAGTCATTCCAGCTCCCGGAAGCTGATGGTATTAACAGTTCAACTCCTCCCTCCGCTGGGTCCCGCCTCCCTCACGCCCAGCAAGCGCCAAGCTCTAGAACACTCCCCAGTAAACCTCCACCTCAGAGACTGTTTCCTGGGGAACTTGACCCACCACAGTATTATTGTATCAATTCCGCACAAAAGAAAACAGACGCTCCAAGAGGTGACATGATCTGCCCACACAGCCAGGAAGTGGGCAAATGTCAACCATGGACTCGGAGGACAATGACGTGTCAATGTAGGTTCATAGACTGTAATAAATGTATCACTCTGGTGCAAGACTCTGTCGGGGAGGGGGCGGTGTGCGTGTGTGTTTGGGGCGGGAGTAGATGAGATATCTCTGTGCCTTCTGCTCAACTTTGCTGTGAACCTAAAACTGCTCTAAGAAATAAAGCCTATTTTTAAAAAAAATACGAAAAAATAAAATATACCACATTGACAATGTTTTTAGTTGGGAAACCATTACATGTGAAAATGTTAATATTTTAGATATGTTAGGTTAAATATAAAATTAAATATTAAGTTTATTTCACTTGTTTCTTTTACTTTTTTATTGTTACTCCTAAGAAAACTTTAAATTACATAAAATTATGCAATTCTATAAATTCTGTAATTATATAAAATTATATTTGTGGCTTGCATTTGTGGCTCACTTTATGTTTCTATTGGGCAGCACCGATCTAATCAACGGATTTCTACAGGAGCTTTCTGCACCCACATACCCTACAAAACGTCAGCTGTTTTATTCGTCTGTAACCAAATACCAAGCACGGTCCTAGTACATAATGGATGTTTTAGTTAGTGTTTGCTGAATGAATGAGAGACTAAATAAATGGGTGAGCAGGCTGGGAGTGGTTCTATGATGCTACAGCTTTCTCCATCTCTCTCTCTCTCTCTCTCTCCTTCTCCCTTGCTTTCTGATTCTCTCTCTCTCTCTTCCCCATCAATTTCTCACCTCCTTTTCTCTCCTTGACTTCATACCTTCCATTATAAACAGATCTTTTCTACATGACAGGAACAAAGATCACCCTCCGCCACCTCCAACTTTACATTCTCCTTTGTACTTCCAGCCAAAAGCAAGAGTATCTTTCCCACAGCATCTATGTATCGATTCCAGGGACGAATACTAATTGGCTCTGCTAAGGTCACATGCCCACCCATGGAGCTAATCGCTGATGCCTGAGAAATAGAGTTCAGTGATTGGCCAGACTTAGGTCATAGGCCAACCTCATTGGCCAGGTCTGTTATCAGAAGAAGGGAGATGCAAAAACTTGCTGGATAGTCTTTAAACATCTCATCTGTACCCACAAGCTCTGAGAATATCAGGTTATGAAAGCAAGGGCATGGACATTTGATGAGAGTTGTCATGAGTAGAAGTTGTTCTTTAAGGTAAATTTGAATTTCACTTTGAAAAGTGAAAAGATGAAGGAAAGATAACTGATAAGCATCATACACCCACCTTCTATTGATTTCAAACAGATACCCATATTTATGCTATTTACCTAGAGATCTCACATGCCAGACGACAACTGTTTCTCTGCAATTATCTGATTTTGCGTTGCATAAATTAGATGTTCAAGGTGTCAGGAAAGAGCTCTTATCCATACATATAAAATTATGTATGTGTATCATCTGGTTATAAGATAATCAGTAAACAGGGTATTTAAGAAAACTGTACAGTAATTACTAGGGCATGCTATTTGGGGGCATATTACTTAACCAGGTAATAAAATAGCTGAACACCAGTTTCTATTTAAATGGAATTCGTCTGCAGGTAGGAAAAATACTCTGCAGCTTTTAATTAAGTCATAGTTTATCTCAGCTTTACTGTGCATTATATGGAAGGTTCTTTCTCTTTTATAGTGGGATGAACTGAGGTTTACTTCTCTGGCACAGGACCTAGAAATGAGGGTTATGAAATCTTCAATAGAATTTTCCACATCCCTTTAACATCTGCCTTATATGCAAAATGAACTAATTTTATGCACATAAAAATGTACTTATGGTTGACTTCAGAACTGAGATGGAAGAGCAGAGGAGACAGAAACTAACATTTGTTAAGTGCCTACTATGTGCTAGGTATTGTGCAAAGCACTGTCCACGTTTTATACCATTATAACTACTGCCTTTTATAGAGATGAAACCAAGGCTTGGAGAGCTGATGTCAAATGTCCAAGGTCACACAGCTCATGAGGGGCAGAGCTGGAATTTGAAATCAAGCCAGTGAGACTCCAAGGTCCACATTCTGGCCGCCACAGCAGGGGCCCGGAAGCTGGCAGCTAAAAGGGATGAATGCCAAAGTTTCCTTCTAGCTGTCGGGTTCCATGACGCCAATTTTTGTGGCTCTACTCATAAATGACATAAAAATAGCATCTGGTGAATCAGGGCTCAGGGGAACCAAACTCTGTTGGGTAGTTGTGTCATCTGTCGTATTTTGCAAGGCAAAACCTGTAGAAGTGATCTCATTTGCTGCACACCTTACACCTTCCCTTGAGGATGGCAGGCAGTAAAGTTCAGCATATGGACCAGCATCTACAGAGCACAAATTCTGGACTCTGCCTGGGTTCAAATACAGACTTCACTATTTCCCAGCTGTGGATATGGGCAAGCCATTTACCCTAAGTTCCAGGATCCTCACCTGTAAAATAGGATCAGATGTATTACCCACCTCATGTTACAAACTCACATGAATTGTGTTTAAATATATATATGCTTGGACTGGAGCACATAAATTTGATGTTTCTGCTTTCTTCATACTTAGTTTTAAATGTCGAGATGGAGTCATTCATCCATCAAACAAATATTTACAGAGTACCAGCTGTACGTTAGGCACTGTGCTAAGCCCTGCCTACATGCCAGTGAGCAAGCAGATGCAGTCTTGCCTTCTTGGAGTTTATAATCCTCAGAGAAAAATGTATTGGTTAGAAATGTATTTGACTATAATTAATTTTTTTAAAAAACAGCCCAACACTGTCATAGCCATGAATATATTTGTGGCTTATGAAATAAGAGATCCATAATAACAGACAGACCCAGATTTGGTTGAGCAGCTCAGTAATAGCACGAGAGTCCCAGGATCATCCCATCCTGTTATTCTCAGTGTGAAATGAGGTCTCACCTCATGGTCGCAAGATGGCTGCCACAACTCCAAACAGCACATCTCCACATGACAGCCTTCCAAAAGGAAGGAACTTTTTTTTTTTTTTTTTT
>RJWJ010039588.1:0-14399 GCA_004363605.1 Indri indri | reverse complement strand
AGAGATCATGCAGAATTTTTCTTTTTGCATCTATAAGGTCATTACATAATGATTAAAAAGTCAATTCAACAAGAAGATATTACAATTGTAAATATATATGAACCCAACATCAGATCACCCAGATATATAAGGCAAATATTGACTGATCTGAAGGGAGAAATTGACAGCAATACAATAATAGTAGGAAACTTCAATTCCCTGCTTTCAATCATGGATAGAACATCCAGACATAAATCAACAAAGAAACAGTAGACTTGAACAACACTATAGATGAAATGGATTTAAGAGATATATACTAAACTTTTCACCCAATAGCAGCAGAAAAAATATTCTTCTCAAGTGCACACAGAACATTCTCCAGGATAGATCACATGTTAGGTCACAAAACAAGTCTTAACAAATTAAAAAGATTGAAATCACACCACGTATCTTTTCCAACTACAATAGAATGAAACCAGAAATAAATAGCAACAAGAAAATGAATAAATTCACAAATACATGGAAACTAAATAACATACTCTTGAACGACCACTGGGTCAAAGAGAAAATCAAAAAAGAAAAATATCTCAAGATAAAAACAAAAAACAAAAGTTATGAATACTTATGGGATGTGGCAAAAACAGTACTAAGAGACAAGTTTATGGCCAAAAAAAATTGCCTATATTAAAACAGAAGAAAGATCTTAAATAAACAATCTATCTTAATTCATAAAGGAATTAAGAAAAGAAGAAAAAAACTAACCCAAATTGAGCACACATCAAATAGAGAATAGAAAAACCATAGGAAAAAACCAACAAAACTAAGAGTTGGCTTTTTGAATAAACAAACAACACTGAGCCAGACCAAGAAAAAAAAGAAGATTACAATAAATAATATCAGAAGTGAAAGAGGAGATAATGAATGCTTCAGAAATAAATAGGATTATAAGGGACTATTATGAACAATTATATATCAACAAACTGGATAACCCAGAGGAAATGGATAAATTCCTTAAAATATAAAACTTACTGTGTGAGTGGAAAAACAGCTCCAGGTAGATGGTGTCAGATTCCACAGTCTGAGGGCTTGGTCCAACAAGATCCCAACCCCCCTTCCCACCAGTCACAATTCCAGGCCTCCAGAACTTCTGACTGGCTTCAAGTTGGGGTTCCCATGACCCTTTTTTTGCATTTAATTAATTTGCTAGAATGGCTCACAAAATTCAGGGAAACACATTTACTGATTTATTACAAAAGATATTTTAAAGATACAAATAAACATTAGATGAAAAGATACATAGGGTGAGGTCTAAAAGGGTCCCAAGCTTGGGAGCTTCTATCCCTGTGGAGTTGGGTTGTGTCACCTGGCACATGGCTGAGTTCTTATTCACTTTCCTGTGAGCCTCCATGTGTTCAGCTATCCAGAAGCCCCCTCAACCCCATCCTTTTGGATTTTTATGGAGGCTTCTTTATGTAGGCATAATTGATTAAATCACTGGCCATTGGAGAGCAACTTAACTTTCAGTCTCTCTCCCCTTCCAACCCTCTAATCATGCCTTGGTCTTTCTGGTGACCAGCCCCATCTTGAAACTACTTAGGTCCTGCCAGCCGTCGATCAATCATTAGTGTAAAAAAAAAAAATCACATTGGAGATTCTAAGGAGTTTAGAAGTTGCATACCAGGAAACAGAGTCTAAGACCAAATGTATACTTCACAATATCACACCTAGCAAGGCTGAATCAAGAAGAAATAGAAACTTGAAAAATAATGAAAAAAGAGATTTAAGTAATCAGAAACCTCCCAACAAAGAAAAGCCTGGAACCGGATGACTTCATGGCTGAATTCTACCAAACATTCAAAGAAAAAGTAATAACAATATTTCCTCTACTCTTTCAAAAATTAGATTTAGAAGGCATAGTTCCAAACTCATTTTTGAGGCCAGCTTTTACCTTGATACCATAAGAAAAGAAAACTATAGGCCAATATCTCTGATAAACATAGATGAGAAAATCCTTGGTATAATAGTAACAAACCAAATCCAACAATGCACCATGACCAAGTAGAATTTATCTCTGGGATGCAAAGTTGGTTTAACATATGCAAGTCAATCAATCTGATATATCTTATGAACAGAATGAAAGATAAAAGTACATGATTATCCCAATAGATGCAAAAAAATTTTACAAAGTTTGACATTCTTTTATGACAAAAATTCTCAATAGAATAGGTATAGAAGAAAATTTTCTCAATATGGTAAAGGTCTTTTTCATACTGTTGTATTAGATTTACTAATATTATGTTGAGGATTTGTGTCTATCTTCATGAATAATTTTGGTCTGTAGCTTTCTTTTTTTGAATTTCTAGCTTTGTTATCAAGATAATTCTGGTTTCAAAAAAATGAGCCCTGAAGTGGTTTCTCCTATTTTGTGTTCTCAAAGAATTTGTGTATAATTGGTATTATTTGTTCCATAAAGACATGGTAGATATTGTCAGTGACTTTGTTTAAAACTATATTTTTTTGTTGGTGGTGGTGGTGATGGTGTTAGAAGGTCTTCATTCAGATTTTCTAATATTTCTTGAGTGAACTTGTATTTTGCACTGATCCTGTTTTGTGTTATCTAGGTTGATAAAGTTGTTTGCAATATTGTTTTATTATCATTTTGATGTCTATATAATCTGTAATGATGTCTCATCTTTTATTTTTGATATTTTTGTCTTTTCTTTTTTGTTCCCCTGGATCATTCTGCCTCGGGATGTATAATTTTATTGATATTTTCAATAAAGCAGTTTTTCACTTAAGTGATTTTCCTTATTGTTTTCTGCTTTCAATTCCATTGATTTTTCCCTCTGATATTTATTACTACATTTTTTTGCTTACTTAGAGTTTAATTTGCTGTCCTTTTCCTAGTTTTTTAATCAGGAGGCCTAGAACATTGATTTGAGACCATTCTTTTATAATGCTAAAAACTTCCCTATGAGCCGTATATTAACTGTGTTCCACAAATTGTTATTGTTTTTATTTTGTTCAATTTACTTTTTTATAATTTTTCTTGTTACACTTTGTCTATTCACTTGATTATCTAGAAGACTGCGTATATCTTAATTCCAAATATTTGGGGATTTTCCAGACACTTTTCTCTTGTTGATTGCCAGTTCAATTTTATTGTGATCTATAGCAGTTGGGTTTTTCTAGAGGGACAGAACTAATAGGATATATATGAAAGGGAGTTTATTAGGGAGAATTGGCTCACACAATGGCAAAAGCAAAGTTCAACGATAGGCCATCTGCAAGGTGAGGAGTCAGAAAAGCCAGTAGCATGGTTCAGTCTAAGTCCAAAAGCTTCAAAACCAGGAAAGCCAGTGGTGCAGCCCCCAGTCTGTGCCGCAGGCCTGAGAGCCCCTGGGAGGTGTCTGGAGCAAGTCCTACAGTCCAAAGGCCAAAGAACCTGGAGTTTGATGTCCAAGGGAAGGAGAAGTAAAAGTATCCCACTCTGAAAAAGGGGGGGTGGGGGGAGAGAGAGAGAGAGAGAGAAGGAAAAAAGAGAGAGGGAGGAAACTCAGCAAGCTGAATATCCCCTTCTTTGTTCTAACCCTGCTGCCGACCCATTGGATGGCGCCTGCCTACACTGAAGGCAGGTCTTTGTCTCCCAGCCCACTAACTCTCATGTCAATCTCCTCTGGAAAGACCTCCACAGACACCCAGAAACAATGCTTCACTAGACATCCCCCAATCCAGTCAAGTTGACACTCAATTATTAACTATCACATGATCAAATAACTTATTTGGTGGAATTTCAATTTTTTAAAAAATGTGATAACCATATCTGTGGCTCAGAATATGGTCAATCTTGGTGAATGTCCTATGTGCATTTGAAAAGCGTGTATTGTGCTGTTAGGTGGAATGTTCTATAAATATCAATTAAATCAAGTCATATGTCATTCAGGTCTTTTTTTTTTTTAATCCTTACTGCTTGTCTGTGGACTTGTTATAATGATTGCTAAGATAGGCGTCTTATCTCCAACTAAATCTGTCAATTGTTTCTCTTTTCGGTTCCATCAGTTTTTATTTCACATATTTAAAGCTTTGTTGCTTTGTGCATGTCCATTTAGGATTTCATTTCTTAGTCTTTATGTAATGCCTCTCTTTATCCCTGATAACATTTCTTGTTCTAAAGTCTACTTTATCTGATGTTAATATAGCCACTCAGGCTTTCATCTCTGTGATCCCCAACCCCTGGCAGAGGACCAGTGCTGCTCAGTGGCCTACTAGGGACCACGCCACGGAGTTCTGCTCCCACCCCCCGCAACCCCTGTCCATGAAGAAATTGTCTTCCGTGAAACTGATCCCTGGTGCCAAGAAGGTTGGGGATCTCTGTTTTGTGTTTTAGTGGTTACACTGTACATCTGTTTATTTTCACCTATCTGATTTTCTTTTATAAAGTAGATTTTTTGTGTGTGAACAGCATATAATTGGATCTCATTTTTTAATTCAATCTGAGAGTCTCTGTCTTTTAATTGGCTTTCAGACTACCTACATTTTGTGTAATTGTTGATATGATCAGACTAAAATCTATTATCTCATTAGTAGCTTCTATGTGTTCCATTATACCTTCGTTATTTTTCTCTTCATTCTTTTGGTTTGAGCATTTTTACATTTTCAACCTTCTTTTATCTTTGTACTTAATGTGCGTCTCTTTTAAACAGCATATATTTGACTTTAGACATTTTATACAGTCTGAAAATCAATAATTGTTATTTGAATTGTTTAGTCCATTTATATTTAATGTGATTTTTGATATAATCAATTTAAGCTATTTTGTTATTTGTTTCTATGCCTAACATCCATGCTTCCTCACAATAATTTCTTTTAACAATCTCTTTTTCTTTGTATGGGACATATTTTCCTGTTCTTTTTATGTCTTGTTTTTTTTTTTTTTTTGTCAGAAACTGGACATTTTAAATACTATAATGTGGCAACTCTGGGAATCAAACCAAACTCTTTTTCTAGGCTTTGTAGTTGTTGCTGTTTGTCTAGTCACTTTCCTGGACTAATTCTGTGAAGTCTAATTTTCAAATTTATGTTTAGTCACCAAATTATCTGCTTGGTTAGCTTAATAGTCAGCTAATGACTGGACAGGTATTTTCTTAAATGGCTTGAATCAATGTCTCCTCTTTGCTGAGAGGTTCTGTCAATTTACAGCTCTGCCTTAACCTTCACTTCGTGCTTGTGCAGAGCTTCAAGGTTAGCCAGAAGGGAGGGATTTCTTCCTTCTTATGTCTTTCCTTGAGCATGTGTGTTCTGGATCACCTTATATTCGCCCAGTGAGCGTGGGAGGCTTCACTGCCCTAGATAGTACAAGATGCCTGAAAACCCAACAGCCAACACTGGACAAATGAGATTGACAGCAGTTTATTAGTGCCATATACTCTTAGTATGAAGGAAAGGACACCTCACACCATGCAGGGCCACACAGGGTTGCACTTGGATACAGAGGGAACAGACAGGGCTTTGGGAGGCAGGCTTTGTAATAACAAGAATGTGGGGTGATCTCCAGTTTCCACTGGAGGATGTAATTGGCTTCTTTGAATAATTTAGCAGGCTGGTAAGGAAGTGAAACCTGTCAGGTTGAGGACTGGGTGACGTGTAGCTGGTCCGGATGACAAGGGAAGTCATTGAGTGGGGAGTCTTTCCTGATGTTTGGGACGCATATCTGGTGAAAGCAGGGGAACTCACAACTAGCCCTGTCAAGGCAGCATTCAATATTGCATCTGAAACTCAGACCTCACCCTGCAATTTGCAGAGCCCTGCACAGGCATGTGGCCTTTTATGTGTGAGCTTTTCAAAGTCCCAGTGGACTGATTTTCCTTCTAAGTAATTTTTTTTTTAAACCAGCCTCTTGTTTGCCCAACTGTTGTCACCACTTCAGGCGACTGTGATGTCGAAAACTTCAGAGTTAAACACATGTTGCTTAATTATTTTTAGCAAATACCCTATGGATAGGGCCTTTCCCATTGAGTGAATTCTGGTCAGGTCAAAAAAATACAAGTCCTGCAAACTGGACTTTTACAGAGGGCTGTCATACAAATGTTTAATGATTTGGATTTTAGGAAAGCTCCAAACAAGTTTTATCCCTACAGGGGATCCCCTTGGCCAAGAGGGGTTCCATTCAGTTGGCTGAGGATCTTAAGATTGTATTTTAGTTCACAGTATATAAGGTAAGAGATTTATTTTGAGGTTTAATTTTTTTCCCTATGAATATTCAATTGTTCTGGTATCTTGAAAAAGTGATTTTCTTCCATAGAATTGCTTTGCTCCTTTCTCAAAAAATTGGTGGTGCATATTTGTGAAAGTTTGTTTTTGAGTTCTCTATTCTGTTCCATTGATTTGTATCTATCCCTCTGTCAGTACCACACTGTGTTGAGTACAGTAGGTATACATAGTCCTTACTTTTGAGCAGAGTGACTCCTCCAACTTTGTTCTTCTTTTTCAAGATGTTTTAGCTATTTTATGTCCCATGCCTTTTTATAGAGATTTTAAAATTTGTTTATCCATGTAGACAAAATGTCTTGCTGGGATTTTATAGGAATTACATTAAATCTATAGATCAATTTAGAAAGAATTGACATCTTTACTATGCTGAGTCTTCCAATCCATGAACACTATTAGTCTCTCAATTTATTTTGGTCATCTTTGCTTCATTTTATCATTTTGTAAATTTGGGTTTTGTCATTTTCAAGATATTGATTCTGTACCTTTTTTTATGAGATTTATAACTCTTGGGGGGGAGTATGTAAATAGTGTTATGTTTTAAATTTCTGTTTCTGCATGTTTATTATTTAATATTATAGAAATGTAATTAACTTTATGCATTGATATTGTATATTGACTTATGACCTTGCTGAATTCACTTATTAGTTGTAGGATTTTTTTTTTTTTACTTTTTTGGTAGATTCCTTGGGATTGTCTATAGAGATAATTCTGTTATCTTTAAGTATGGACTGTTTTATTTCTCCATTCCAATCCATATGTCTTATATTTATTTCTCTTGCCTTAAGTCTTAGGAAAAAGCATTCAATCTTTCACCATTAGGTATGATATTAGCTAGGCTCTTTGTAGATGTCTTTTATCAAGTTGAGGTAGTTCCCCTGTTTTACTAACTTATAGTTTTTATTATGAATGACTGTTGGTTTTTGTCAAATGTTTCTTCTGTCACCTGATGTTATCATATGAATTTTCTTCTTTAGCTTGTTGATATGGTGGATTATACCTCTTGGTTTTTGAATGTTGAACCAGCCTTACATACCTGGAATAAATCCCACTTGGTCAAGTTGTAAAATTCTTTTTATAGATTGTTGGATTTGTAGAAGAGGAAAAGTAATATCTTTTCTTTCCCCATAATAAGGTTTAGATACCTATGATAAAAAAAACAGATTAACAAGGGAAAAAACATGCAAAAAGTTATTTAATACAAATTTTATTTGCCATGGGAGACTTCAGAAATGAAGGCCCCCAAAATGGGGAAATCTGTGTATTTTTATGTACAGCAGTGTAGAAGCATGATTGGAGGATAAAAAGATATGATTTAATGGAAATAAACTGGGGGCAACTTAGCAAGGCCTATTTGTTCATATTCTTCTTTGTGTCCCTGTGTGACATTTCTTTTCTCTGGGTATAAGGCAGAGCACATGTTACATGAGGGGCTTCAGAAAAGAAGGAAGAGAAAAGATCAGAGTAACTTTCCTAGATTTTATGGCCTGTTTCAGGAAAGAAGGTTAAGGGAAAGGTGAAAATAGCCTTCCTGCTTCTGCCATTTTCTCAAATGCCATGATGCTGTATTTTGGGGTAGTGTGTCCTGAACCCTGTCAGATTCAAGTTGCTATTATAGATAATCTTCCACTTATGATGTGGTTACACCCTGATAAACCCATTGCAATCCCATAGTAAGTCAGTGATCATATTAAATGCATATCGCTTCTGCAGCATCATAAAGTCAAAAAATCAAAGTCAGATCATGGTAAGTTGGGAATTGTGTTTTGCTGAGAATTTTTGTGTCTAAGTTTATGAGATTCTGGTGTTTTCTCCTCCCTATATCATTAAAAAATTGAAGTAGGTTTCTATTGTTTCAGCTCCTATAACATTAAAGTGACGTGAGTTTCTTGGAAACAGTATATAGTGTGTTGTGTTGTCTGTTGATACATTTTGCAAATCTCTGCCTTTTAATTGGCTAATTTAGAACATTTGCATGTAATGTTATTGACATTCTAGGGCTTAATTCTGTGATTTTATTGTTTGTTTTCTTTGTTTTTTGTTCTTATTTTCTATTTTCTTGTCTTTTTGTGGCTACATGAATTGTTTAAGGATTTCATCATTAGTTGTTTATAGGGTAATGGAGTGTATTGCTTTTTATACCTTTCTTAGTGGTCTCTCTGTGTATTATAATATTCCAGTTTTCTGTTATCAACATTTTAGCACTTTGAATGGTGGAAACATTAATATTCTTTAGTTCTCTCTATGATCTTTCCTTTAAAATATTATTGTGTTAGGTATCATGTGGTGATACAATTTTTATTTTAATCCTTGCATGTAATTTAGAAAACTCATGAGGACAAACTCTTCTATTTACCCACATTTATGCTCTTATCCAGTGCTCATTCTTTCTTACTGATGCTCTGAGATAGTTCTTTCATAATTTCCTTTCTGTTTAAAAACTTCCTTAAGCCATTCTTTAAGTCTGTTAATGTTCACTAGGTGAACTCGCAGGACAAAAATCAAAAGAAAAAATGTTCTGTGAATAACTTTTAGTTTTTTCTTTTCATCTGAGAATGTCTTTATTTCTCCTTTCATGAAAGATAGTTTTATTGTATATAGAATTCTTAGTTGACATTTCCTTTTTTCCCCCCCACACTTAAAAAATGTGCCTCTTCCTTCTGGTCTGCATGCTTGCACATGAGAAATCCACCACCATTCAGGTCGGTGTTTCCCTACAGAAATCTGTCTTTTCTCTCTGGTTACTTTCAATAACTTTTCTTTTCAATTCTCAAAAGTTTAATTATATTGTGCCTTGTCATTGTTTTATTTTATTTTATCTTATTTGAGGATCACTTCCCTTCTTAGATCTGTGGGTTTATCTCTGGGAAGTTTTAGCTATTATTTCTTTGAGTACTCTTTTAGCCCCAACCTCATTCTCCTCTCATTCTGGATTCTGACATTAGAAAAATGTCAAATCTATCATTTTCCTGAAGGTCCCTGAGGCTCTATTCATTCCTCATAGAAAGATAGACATAGATAGATAGAGATAGAGATAGAGATAGAGATAGATATTAATTTCCTCTCTGTTGTTTCATTGGTCTGTCCTCAAGTTCACTGATTATATCTTCTGACATCTCCACTTTACTATTGAGTTATTTCTATTACTGTATTTTTCAGTTCTGTAATATCAATTTGGCTCTTTTTCATAACTTCTATTTTTTGGTGTGATTTTCTAGTCTTAATTTATTTCAAAAAATTTATACTTGCTAGTTGAATCATTTTTATTTGTATGATGGTTACTTTAAAATTCATGTCAGATAATTCTATAATCTGATTCATCTCAGTTTTGTCATCAGTTGATTATCTTTCCTCATTCAATTTGTGATTTTCATGGTTCTTGGAGTGGCAGATGATTTTAAATTTTACCATGGATATATGATAAGAATGGCTATATGGTAAGAATTTCTGGATCCTATTTAAACATTTTATTTTAGCATGCTGTCATCCTGTTTAGGCTTAGTATGTAGGTTTTGGTCTGTTTTGTGGGCTATAGTTTCAGTGACAATCTAATTTTTAGAACCTATGCAGTACTATTTTGGTCAGTTTGTTTTATCTTGTGCCACTGAGTCTCTCATTGGTCCTAGCCAGTATTGCTTGAGTGAATGGAGGTAGCTTCTCCATGATGGTGCCATTTGATGGGAGAAGAAAATCTCCAGCCCATGGAATGAAGAGCATTTCTTGAGCTGGAATTTGTTATGTGAGATTCCTTTTGCAAGTGTTCCTCAACTCTGTGCTGTCTCTAAGTCCAAAATTGGGTTTTATTTGGCTAACATCCAGGTGTAGGCTGGGATTATTCCTGCTGGGAGCTCTAGGAAAGAATACATTTCCTGCCTTTTCCAGTTTTTCAGTGGCTCCCTATATTCCTTGGCTTGTAGCCCCTTTTACTGTATTCAAAGCCAAAAGCAGTGCATCATCTTCAGATTATCTTCCATGGCTTCCATCATGGCATAGCCTTCTCTTTCTAACACTGATCTTCCAGCCTCCTCTTATAAGGACCCTTGTGATTACACTGGGCTCTCCCAGGTAATCCGCATAATCTTCCCATCCTGAGCTTTTTAAATTAATCACATCTGCAAAGTCTCGTTTGGCATATAGTGTAACTCAGTCACAGATTCCAAGGATTAGGATGTGGGCATCTTTGTGGGGGAAACGTCATTCAGCCTACCACACCGCCTTCTGGGTTGTCTTCTGATTATTTTTTGTGCTGTTTCCCACTCCTCAGAGGAGCAGGAAGAGATGAGTATACACCATTTTGCTTAGACTGATGATATGACGCTATTTTTGTCTCTGGTTTTGTGACATTCACACTTTATGAGTACTTCTACAGTGTTTGTTTGTTTTTTTTAAATTAAAGTTACTGCTCAAAATATTGAACAAAACAAGGCCAATCACAGAGTCATACAGCAGCTTGGGAATGTCTCAGCCTAGTTTGGTTCCCCAAGGTGTGCTTAGGGATTTAGGAACTCATTTGTTTAAACCATCACCAAGTCAGTACTTTTCCATATTTTTTCTAAAATACAATAAAAATTTACTAAAGGAGAAATTTTGCAGAATGGCTTGCTGAAACCACAATGAATATGACATTTCCTTGATACATTTGTTAATTCTATGAAAAATACGTTTTATTCATTTTACATTACACTTTTCTTTTTTAGCAGACTGTAAACATCATTGTTTTTCTAAATCACCCCACGTTCTCTGCTTCATAAGACAAAGAATTATGGCAAAAATAATCAGATTACTGTTCTGAAATTTCCCAGATCTGTCTTTTGAAATGTTGGATTAGTAACTCTGATTGCGTCTTTGGAACTTCTCTACACTTTGATCCCGAATGTTATTACTGACAGTTCTAATACCGGATTTTCAGACCCTTGCTTCTGGGGATGTCATCCTTCTTGGTCTGAAGAAAGATGTGATGTTAAAATAACCAAAGCCCCTTTATTAATTTCACTTTTTATCTTGGTATTGAAATTTCCTCTTTAAAAATCATGTTTATTCTGCCACTTTCAAAATTGTTCTTACTACCAGAACTTTTCATCCATCTATTCTCTCAAACAGTGCAACACACTTGATAGGCAACAGGCACTGTGCTAGCCTAGGGAATACAGAGATTAATACGCTGATAATCTGGTAAACTTTTATGTCACCTGTTAACATCGTGCCATTTTCCCTGGTGGTGATCCTAGCTCTTCTTTGTTCACAGGCTGTCTCTGAACATGGCTTACAAAGCCTTTTCCTGTCTTTGGCAGTTTCCACCAGCCTTAGTCCTCTGTCCTCTAACCTTTCTGACATTGTTCTTCTAAGTCTGGGCTGCGCTTCTGTGTTCATTCCCGGCTACGCGCCCCTCCTTCTACCTCTTCTACATGTCCTTTTATATTCCAAGCTTTCGAGAAGGCTTCCTGTGCAGTTAAATCAGTTCCCTTAGAAGCCCTTTCTTCTCCATTCGGAGCCTGTATAAACTGAAGTTCATTTTTCTACCACACCCCTTGAGCAGCATTCCCTTTTAAGGCTCATACAAAGGACGGACCTGCTATTTTTTTTTTCCTCTAAGTACTTTTGAAATCTACTTTTTAAAAATATCTTAGTCCTCGGTCTGATTATAGCCAGGATTTATTTTCTTCAAAATGACAAGCTCGAAAGTACTTACCCATTTCTCACCATGAATAATTTCATGCTTTCTCAGCAGAATTAGGTTCACAGAACCGGTATCTTAATTTCTTCATTTGTTTTTAGAAAAGTGAAAAGAATGTCTTAGAGTCTCTTTCTTTAGCACAATTAGATTCCCAGATGGTTGAAACTTATCATGACTTTATCCTAATCATGTTTCCATTTTTTCTCCTGTTTATAGTAAAAATCATGTTTAATGACAATCTTGATTATTTTCTCAAAATGCCTTTCCTAAACAAAGACATAAAAACTATTCTTCCACCAGTTCCCTTCTTTAAATATTATAAAATTTTTACAAATACAAAGAGCCATGTCTTTTCTTTTGGCTCTACTTACAGCAAGCCAGCTGTCTGCAGAGCTATCAGCAGGGTTTATTTTTCTTGGCTTCAATGCAAACCTCTAGTTATTAATATGGGCGTAAGTTCTCCTTGCTGACAATTTAAGATAAAGTAAATTGGAAGTGACACAAAGGAGTGTGTGTGTTAATGCGTGTCACCAACATTCTTTCCTGATATCCTGAAAGGTCTCCATTGGATGGCCAACAGGAGCAACCACACAAGTAACTCCATGCTGTTAAAGGGTGGGCATTCTCATGGATTTGTAAAAGTGACAGATGAAGCATGTGATTGTAAATTAGCAATGTGAATTTAGTCCCAAGGGATCTCCAAGCAGGCTCCCCCAACCTCCTACCCCTAGCAGTTATTTGGCCTCTTTTCAAGCATTTAAACATTTCCTCTGACTTGCTGCAATGATTCCTCTGTTTTTTTTTTTTAATCACTTTTATCACTTTAGTCTCTTTTTCTCCTTAATTTACAGTAATTCAAACCAAAGAAAAAATTTTAAACATAGAAAATTATTGTCATTATAATTGTTCTCATTTTCACCTTTTGTGACCCTGAATAATTGTTTTATTTTATTTTTGGCCACTGTTCATATTATAGTGGTCTTCTAACTGTAGTGTGCATGAAAATTACCTGGAGTACTTATTAAAAATGCAGATTTCTAAGCCCCCTGCCTAGTGATTCTGATTCAGGAGGTCTGGCAGGCAGCCTGTGATTCCATGTATTTAATGTGCTCCCCAGATAACCTTTATGCAGGTGGCCTGTGAATGGGCTTTTGAGAAGCATTAGATTCAAACCTTAATCTCTTCTCAAGCTTAAATTATGTGTTTCTTTCTATTTTTATCTAGTTTACATTTTCCTTCAGCAACATTTTAATAGTGAAGATTGTCATCTTCAGCTTTGTAACTGTGGGTCAACCATGTTGAAATTAGCTCTCCTGAGGCCTGAAACATTCCACAGCGTCATAAGCAGGACACAAATGTACAAGAGGCATAGAGCAATGCTGACCACAGGCTCTGTGGTTCATATTCTGCCGTTTTACATCTATGGCCTGTTTAGAATGCATCTCAGACCACCCCTGATAGTAGCAACATTTCACTCTTGAGAAATCCTTCATTTAAATATTTAATATCAAATTAGATATTACCTTTACGAAACTACATTTTTAAAAATAGTATGTTCATATAAAATATTTAAGTACTATTAAATTTATAAGGCAATTAATACTATAGCACCTTAATCAAAAGCAAAATACCATATGATGAAATGGCATGATTTCATAGTGCGTATGGACAAACTTTGGCCCAGACTAAATGTCAGTAGTAAAATACTTGGTAATGAAATGAGCAAGACCAAAGGTCAGGCTTCCATAAAAATCCCATTCTAGCTCCAGCTTCATTTTAAATCATTTTGCATTATATATGGTAAGTTGTCTGTACTTTGAAATGAGACATCCTTCTTCCAAACTTCAAGCTAGGTATTGCTTATGAGATGTGAATGTTTCCAGATTGGGAAGCTACACTTAGAATGCTTTTCCTCTTTCTCTTCCTGTTGGTTTGTAAAAGTCTTTCTGGGTGACTAGATCTCTTTTTAGAAGAAAGTTCTGCAACATAGCCTGTGATATTTTATAGAATAAATGAGTGACTTGTGGTCTTATATGTTCTTGTTTGTCCAGGAAAATCCCAATTTATAAATACTGTAGATAAATTATAACTCTTAATTATTTTTATTAATAGCTTCCAATTTATTAGAATTTATTATAATGCCAAATTTTGGAGTATAAATTATGTGGCCATTCTACTTGTGGTCCACATATAGAAGTCTTTTACAGTTTCAAATACTTCTAGCCTAGCCAGGCAATGTTTATTAAATCCAATGCAGAAAGTTAGTTATTATATACTTTAATCATAGAGCATGAGTGAAGTCAGAATTGTCTCTGCCATGTTATAAAATAATCACATAGAATTGTCAGTGGAGCTTCTTAAGACAAATGATCAAGTTAGATTGTGACATTTAAAAAATGATATGCTTTAAGAGGCTACCAAATTCACTGAATTGACATGAGTTCTGTTTCTTACCAGGAATCCATCTTTCTGAACTCCA
>RJWJ010039587.1:0-14385 GCA_004363605.1 Indri indri | reverse complement strand
TTTTTTTTTTTTTTTTTTTTTTTTTTTTTTTTTTTTTTTATGAGAGAGGGGGGTCTCACTGTTGTGCAGGCTGGTCTCCAACTCCTGATCTCAAGCGATCCTCCCACTTCGGCCTCCCAGAGTGCTAGGATTGTAGGCATGAGCCACCACGCCTGGCTGGAAGACTCTTATTTTGAGAAAATAAACTTTTTTTTTTTGTAATTGAGCCAGAAAGTTCTGATGAGCTAAAATGAATTTACATTCTCACAAATATATTTGTAAATAATAATACTGGTGGAAGCCTAAGCAAAAATCTGATATAATTTGCATTCAGATTTCTATGCAATTTTGTTTCTCTATTTCATTCTCTTTGGTTAGAGATAATCTTATCTTGATATTGAAGGTGATTCAGGATATGCCACCCCAAAATACACCACTTTGGGATAAGGGTTGTTTTGAGCTAAAGACAATTGAGAATTAACAGACGCAGGAAGAGTTTGCTGCCTTCTTCTTTGCTGCCTAAAAACGGGATAAATTTCCTGTTGTGAAGGTGGCCCCTTCTCCTGTACCAGGAAGAGGAGGTTAACTCTTATTACTGGAGCCAAGAGTCAGCCCAAGATGAGTCTGCATAAACAAACCCTAAAATAACCCTTCTGTTCCATTATTTTCCATCAGGTATTGCTTTCCCACAATTTATTTGTCCCTCGAAATGCAAACCCTCTTTCCTGTTAAAATGTTATGTAAGTCCCCCAGCCTAACTGCTTCTTTGAGTTTTACTTTTCTGTGATCTCCCTGCACATAAAATATTAATTAGATTTGTATTCCTTTTCTCCTCTTAATCTGTCTTTTGTCAGTTAAATTCGCAGGCCCCCAGGCACTGAACCTAAGAGGATAGATTTTCCTTTCTGGCAATTTGTATTTATGAATTATGACATGGGTCTGGTGCTGTCTGCAAGGATCAAGTGCAGGTGGGCTAACCACATCATGGCTCGGCTGTTGTTCTCCATCTTGTCCCCTATGTCATAGCCATCCAAACACTTTTATTCTGGTGTTTTTTAAAATGGAAATTGGAGAGAAGATATTTCAAAAGAATGGGAAGAACGCAGTCTTGGAGGAGTTGCATAGCAGGATGGAGACCTGCCTTGTCTGTTTAATGGACGGGGCACTGTTAGGGCACCAGATGGAGGTGTCATTTCTCCCTTGACCCCTCTGGCCCCAGTCACAGCCCAGCTGTCCTGCTCTAGCTGCACCCTGGGGATGGCCCTGTTTACCACAATAGGCAAAGCCAGTGGGTGGGTTGGGCAAGTCACTCCCCTTACAGAAGTCAGGGCTCACCAATTATTATGCAATTTATCAGTTACTAAAAGAAAGGGCTTTGCAGTTAAAGGAATATGGTTAATGTCCCTCTGGTTTGGAGCCATTCAAGATTGGGTTGAAGACACCTGATGGGGTGGTTTTGTTTTTGTCTGTAGGCAAAGCAGAGGAATTAACCATTCACTACCACAAAGGAGGGAAAATATGCCACAGAAAAGTGGATTTGGTTAGGGAAAGGTAAAACAGGCAGGCTTGGAGGCCATGCTGTGAGTTTCTGAATAATCATTCTCCTTTTGTGTTCTCTTCGCTAGTTCTGATCTTGCATTTAACTTGGAAGGCTATATTTTTGTGTTCCTGAATGATGTCTTCACGGCAGCAAATGGAGTTTATACCAAACAGAAGATGGATCCTAAGGTACCAGATCTATCTTCCCACGGCTTTTAGGCTTCGCCCTCTGGGCCCTGAAATTACCTGGAAAACAAAAACAAGTTTGTATGGTTGGCATGTAACTTAATTTATGTAATAGGGTATACGAATTACTACTTTCTTTTCATTTCTCTTGTCTGTACAAGTTCTTGTTATTCCTCGTCTTGCAAAATTTTGGGCAAAAATTAGATAAGGGAAGAGATGCCACTATTTTAGATGCACACTCAGAATATATAAAAGGGATTATTTTGAAAAAGGAATTAATTTTTTTTTTTTATTTTTTTTTTTTACCAGTGTCATCAGTGATCAAGGCAAAATCAGAGGTCGTGATGTTTGTTCTGAGAGCACTCATTTTGGAGTCTGGAGATGTGGGTTACAGACTCAAGTTTTGCTAGTTACTAGTCATTGTGATTTTGAACCTTAACTTCTCCAAACCTCAGATTCCTCATCTGTGGAATGAGATGATTGGAATGAGTAATTTGTAAGGTCCTGTCCAGCAATAACCGCCTCTTCTGGTTATAAGGGGCTAGGGGCAGATGAGCTTTTCTTCCATGATGCTGCCTGTCAAACCAAAGCCCCCACTGGGCACCCAGCCCCAGCTGTTACGGGAAGCTCCGGAGGATGAGCCAGGCATATGTTTCTTTGTTCCAAGTTCTTTGTGTTGAGTGAGGGAGTTCACTCTGACAACAGGCTTATTTCCATGAGCTATTTTTTTTTATCTGTGCTGATTTTTTCCTGCATGACCATTTTTTTTTTTTAATGGTGACCGTTTTACAAAACCAGGTTTGTTGCCTTTTGAGAATCACGATATGTCACCTTTTTTAAAAAATGGTGGAGAAGTGGTGTAGCCACTTTAATGAAAGTGAATGAACGCTGCTGTTCTTTAATGGGAAGAGCAGATGTTTTTAAGGAGTTCTGTGTACATTAACATTTTTATGTTCTTTATTTTCTTGCAGATTTCCCATTTTGAATAACATGCTTTTTAAAAGAAAGAAACCCACACAATTAGAATGTTAGAGATGGATAGAGCCTTGGAGGCGTTCCAGCTTGATCTGTTTAATCTGTAGTTTTAGTGTAAAACAATGTTTATTCTGAAATCATAGACACTTGAAATGAAGCATTTTATATCAGAAATGTACTGAAAGTATTCCAATACAGAGTTGATCAGAATGCATATTCTAACTCTGCATAAATATGCAGTTGTATAAATGGCTCCAGGAAATCTGACGCTTCATGTTTCTAAAATTGCGTGGGTTTCTTTTTGCAGGAGCTAGGGAAATACGGAGTGCTTTTCTACAATGCCTGCTTCATGATTATCCCAACTTTTATTATCAGTGTCTCCACTGGAGACCTGCAACAGGTGAGCTAATGACAATCATTAGTCTTACTCAGCCATCTTTTTAAATTTTAATATTGAACATTTGGTACTCGCTAGGATTAAAAAATGTAAATGTAGCTAGAATTACCAGGAGGGTACATGAAAGCAAGATGTTTGATTTCCCTGATAACAGCTCTGGCACTGCCCTCGCGTTGGCAACGATCTTTAGCTATGTGGGAGGCATCCAGGAGTGCCAAGAGCTCTGGACTTGAAACTTTTTGGAAAACAACAACAATAAAAGTCTGAGTCTGAGTTCCATTATCCCCCATTGCTGACGTGGGGACCCTGGGAAAGCTACTTACCCTAGGAGGGAATTTTCGTAGTTTTTTTAAAAAATGGGTTTATTTATTTATTTGTCACTTTCTATTATGTACGTTTTGAAACATTACACAAAGTGGAGAGAATAATTGGATGAATTGCCACATACCCACCACCCAGCTTCAATACTTAGGCATTTTGCCATCCTTGTTTTGTCTCTTCCCTCCTGGAATATTTTAAAACAAATCCTAGACATCATGCCATTTTACCTCTAAATATTCCAGGATCCACATTTGAATTTTGGGAAGGTATTGTTCTTTCAGTATTTGCCCTGGTAACCATACCTAGAGACAAATAAATGGTAAGTTAGTAGTAAGATGCTAGGCCCAAGCTCTTACATTAACATCCATGACAGCCACCTTGGAGGGGGCAAGCCCTGACTTCTGCAGAAAGTCACCAGCCATACGCCTTCTAAGAATTTTGCCTATAGTTTCAGGGAGATGTTTAAGTTCACGTGAGAAAAAATCCTGGTCCAGCAAGGCCTCCATCCACAGACCCAACCCCGGACTGGCCAGGTGTTAACACTCTCATTGCTAGACTGGGGCTGGGGGGTTTGGAGGGGCCCTGTGCAGCAGCCACGGACATGATAGTATTTCTGTATTTAGCAGTCAGCATAGGTGTGTGGTACATGCCAGTTGAAAGTCAATCCCACTTGTAGCCCTTTTAGGGTCTGAACGACTTTGGAAGGCTACAGGTGCCTGTGGACTCCTGGGGTAGATGTTCTTTCTCAAGCTATGCTTTCTCATTTGTACAATTCCTTTCCTAGAAGGAGGGAACAGCAAAAGGCTTAGTGGCCAAGTCCCCAGGGTAAACAGCCATTTTCACGTGTTTATATCGAAAACCACCAAAAAGCACCAATTGTGATAAATAGCTCTTTGTTTTGTGTTAATCAGGACACTATAACCTGGGCCTCACTGTTAATTCAGCGTGTTGGAAGATAGAGCAGGCACCCTGCATCTCTCTAATAAGAATGAGCAGGGCAGAATATCTGAAAACACAATATTTATTTTTCAGCTACCATCAATTGATTTTAAACTGAGTCAGTGTCACCAGCTTTACACAAAACAAAATTATAAAATCTTAATGAAGTGGTCCTAAGTGGCTGTTCTCATTTCATTATTATAGAAATTAATTTTTCTTTTGGATCACTGGACTTTATTTGTTCTGAAATTCTGGTGTTTTATAGCTGCTTCAGATATATATTTAATTCCAGAAATAGAAATCTAGAAATTCCTAGAAACTGTTAGAATACCTGATTGGGACTAAAAACATACTTCCCCATAGGAGCGATGTTATGAATAGCATAGTGACCAGAAACTGAATTTTACGTAACTTTTGAGTAAAATAAACTAAGTGTATTGTGTTAATAATGTACAACAGTGTTTAAATGAAAATATGTATTCCCACATCCAAGTCATTGACTTGTAAACTTGCAGGATGGTGTTTTCAGAAGTTACTACCTGCCTGGAATGATTATCATGCATAAATTATTAAATCGTGAACCAAATACAATAAAGAAGTGAATTTATGTAATTAGGTGTGTTAGCCTGCAATATAAAATTTCGTTTTATTTGCCAAACTTGGTTCGACTGTACCAAAAGCTGATTGGATGAATTACAGCAAAGTGTTAACTCCTCTTGTTAATGGAAAGAGAAATTTGATGAGTCATTTTTCCTGGTTGACTGGGACTAGAGAGATGGAGAGGCTCAGAGATGTGGTAAAATTTGTGTGTGTGACTCACTGCTCTGGGAATTCAATACCCAGCCTTTGGACTTGGGCAGTCTATAGATCTATTAACAGTACCTTGATTCTATCTCTGCTTAACAACGTGAGACATGACAGCTGCTCTTGTTAACAAATTAGGCCCTTGGAAAATACTCAGTGGGTGAACTTTCTTTTAGTATGTGAATCACTGCAGTAGGTTCAAAGTACATCTGGTGTGCTACAGTGTTAACAGTTGACGAATGGGGAGAAATAGTAGGACTTTTCTGATTTAAAAAACCTAAAGTGCAAAATGAAAAAGATTTCTCCTCCAACATACTTTTACTGCAACAGTAAGTCTAAAGGAAGAAGTGCCTGATTGTTATTCATCTTTAATTATTTCCTGTTTTAAAATAAACGTCAGGCTGCAATATTTTTTAAAATGCCACCAGTATAGCCTTATTATTGAAGAAACAAAATAAATAAGACTAAAATCCATAAAAATTTAGATTGGCAAAGAATCTACATATTTTTATGAAAATTACTAAATAGCCCTCAATGGTTTTATGTGGTATCAGGAGTACGGTATATACTTTTGGGTTTTGTTTTGTTTTGTTTTTACTGTTTGCATAAATACTTCAAGCTTTTTGACAAAATAAATGTTTTTCTACTCTTGGTTTGAAATTTGGGACTTACCTATTTCTCTTATTCACAATTTTATTTTAATTTCAGACACTAAATGTTTTCCATACTTTTAGTTATTTTGTTTTATTTTATTTTGGTCTTTTTGACTGCCTTAGCATAAACGTTTTGGCTTTAAGTCTCTTGGATGTTTTCTGCCCCCTTGATTAGCTTGGGACTTTCCAATAAGACAGATTTATATACATTATATTTTTTCTTTCACAAGTAAGCATTTTAAAAAAAGTTTTGTGATACATGGAAACTTTCAAACATACACAAAAGAAGAGGGACTAGTATGACAAACCCCATGTACTCATCAACCAGTTTCAACAATTACCAATATTTAATGTGTATCTTTTTGATAAGAGAAGTGGGCAAGGCATTACTAATGAAACAAGACAGTACAAAGTGACAATTTTGTTCTCATTGGAGAAGAGAATTGCATTTTAATTATTTAAAAAATTTGAATTATAAACTTAAAACAAGATTTAAATAGTTTTAAATATGTTGCGTTACTAACATTTGGCTGACGAAGTATTGCTTAATAGAAAGTGAGTAGAACTTATATTTCATCATGTTATTGAGCATATGCTTATGTATAGTCTTGAGTCACCTTAAAATCATTTTTGGGCCTGGGTGCAGTGGCTCACGCTTATGATCTCAGCACTTTGTGAGGCTGACGTGGGAGGATCCCTTGAGCCCAGGAGTTCAAGACCAGCCTGAGCAACATAGCGAGACCCCATCTCTGTAAAAAATTAGCCAGATGTGGTGACGTGACTGTAGTCCCAGCTATTCTGGAGGCTGAGGTAGGAGGATTGCTTGAGCCCAGGAGGTCAAGGCTGTAGTGAGCTATGATCCTGCCATTGCACTCCAGCCTGTGTAACAGAGCGAGACCTTGTCTTAGAAAAAAATCCTTTTAGGATGTGGGCAAGGGTCAAATCATCAATAACATACTCCCTTTTTGCTGGTACCTATCATTTCAAGAGGGTTAATTTTATTTTCTCAGGTAGGGATTAAGTTCCTGGAGAATAGAAACTCAGTCTTAAACTTCTCTGTCTACCATCTCCTCCACCCCAATTACTTGATTGCTTTGTAAGTAGAAAATAATAGTTTATTTGTTCACGATACTTCCTGAGCAGGTGCAAGTGCTTGCAAACAGCTATGAACTTAAATTTTCTTGCCTGCATTATTAAGAATAAACTTTCTTCTAAGATTATTTATAAAAAGTAGACCCAACCTTGAATTTGGGACTACAAATTAGTAAATATTTGTAAAATAAATGATAGCCTCAACAATAGCTGTCATTCTGTATTTGCCACTAGCAAGGTTCTAAACAATTTCATTGAATCCTCACATCAACCTTTTTAGAAGGGTTTTGTTTATTTGTTTTTTTTAACATCCCTATTTTGTAAAATAAACCCTGAGGTTCAAGGAGGAAAAGTAAGTTGCCCAATGTCACACAACTAGTATTACCTAGGATTTAAAAAATTATATTTCCTGTTTGGGAAGGATTTTTAAAATTATATTTTCTGTCTGGAAATTGGTTCCTATATGAAAACACACAATTTGGTAAAATCAATAGAGTTAAACTGCAGTATCATGAATCTAATCATTAGTTTTTTCTTTTTGATAATAGGCTACTGAATTCAACCAATGGAAGAATGTTCTATTTATCATACAGTTTCTTCTTTCCTGTTTTTTGGGGTAAGAAACCATAGTAAGTAGAAGCACTGGTTGATGGTATCTCTTGACAAGTCAAATCAAAATATACCTTCTGTCTGTTCTGCAAACTCCCTTTGTCTGTGTTTTTCTGACTTTCTCTAGAATGTTCTCCTGTAGCAGAGCTGACTGGGACCCAGGACATCTGGGAGCCCAACCTGAAAGACCAGGAGCAAGCACAAAACTGTTTTGTTTTTGACAGTCATGCTAATGTCCCCTTCTACTCCAAAATATGATGTTGCCTATTGATTTCTGAAATTTTGTTTGAAATGAAGTCAGCTGACATCTCAAATGCAGTACTGAGGTTTTTTGTTTTTTTTTGTTTTTTAGTTTTTTTTTTTTAAGAGACAAGGTCTCACTATGTTGTCCAGGCAGAACTGAAACTCTTGGGCTCAAGTGATCCTCCTGCCTCAGCCTCCCAAGTCGCTGGGACTACAGGCTTATGTCACCATGCCAGGCAGTACTGTGTTTTTGTCTTTGTCACTATGTCCTGAGTTCTCCAAGATCCTTTCCTCACATTGCTATGTAGCAATGACAACCTTTTCTTACAGTGCTGTACCTGCTGTATTCAAGGATATTTCTGAAGAGAAATGTTGGGATTTTTGAGTTGTCCAACCATTAGGCTTTTGTCCTTGAAATTTTCTTTAGGCGTGTGTCCTGTTGAAAGGCCATGTAGTTTGTGTCTATTTTAATCTTCTAAAAACTTGAGAATTTCCTTGCATGGATAGATGATATATGTAACTAGTAAATAATTCGAAAGGTGCAAAAGAATAAGTTGGGATTACTGGCTACCCTCCTTTCTTCCCTGCCTCCAGCACCGTAGTTTTCCTGGTTAGAGGCAACCACTGTTTGGAAGACTGTATCTTTCCAGAACTGGGCTGCATTCCTGCGCAGGCACCACTGTCTTATCCCATGCTGAGAGAGTCTCTGAATTACTGTCTCAGGGAATTACTCATCAAGTGATTTTTCCTGTGAAGAAAGATGAATTCCCCCTCCCCACTTTTTACCACAATTTTTGTTATGTGTACATAAATTAAGACAATTCATGATCTCTTTAATCAACACTCTCCAATTCTCAAACTTGATTTTAATTGCAGTGATGTAGCCACATGCAGTAAAAACATTTATGTATATCTCCCATTCATTACTTCTCTCTTTAGCTTTGTCTGATTTGGTGTTTAACCTGTGGATGGAGTTTTGGATTTTAACAACTTTATATTTTATTTGTAAAAGTTCCACAGCTTTTTTTTTTCCAAATTTATCTGTTCATTCCTAACACTCTTTCATTGGGGATCTTTGTGACCATACCTTTTATAATATTTCTTTAAGTGTCACACACATAGCTGTTCTGTATTCTGCATCTGACAATCCCACTATCTGCAGTCCCTGAGAATCTAAGTATTAATATATAGCTTGTTGTTTGGGTGACTGTCATTGTGGTCTGCTTTATTCTGTGTCTAGTGACCTGCAATTGTAAGCATATTGCTTAATCTTGATTGGTCCTGTGGGCTGGAAGCAGGAATTTGAGAATCTTTCCTGCAGGAACAAATTGTTTTTGCTTCTGCTGGTAACCAGGGGTTGCCCCAGACCTAGACCTTTTCAGGCCTTTTTGACAATTTGAACTCAGTGTCCTCCTTCCCTCCCCCCACCTGGAGCTTGGCCCAAGGCTCAGTTTCCAGACCATGCTGTTCTGACTCCCAAGGAGACCCCATGCTGTTCTCACTGTCTACTGTGCTGCCTCCTGCCTGGCCCTAATTGCTCGTCACTCTGGACTCATGTACCCCCTTTTTCAAAGGAGGGATTTGGGGAGACCTCTTTTGCATCTTTCAAGACCAACCATGTCTTAAATAATGTGTCCTTTCCAGGCACTGCTTGTTCTGCAACCCTTTAGAGTACTTAGCCATTGTTGGAGGCATTAGTTTAGTAAAATATCTGTAGTTTTCCCAGTTGTTGACTAAGAACATTTAACCTTGAAAAAAAATCTACTAAGCCATGTTTGTGAGTCACCCTTTGTCACACCATCTCTTATTTTTCTCTGTGATTGTAAAATAAAAAGTCAACTCATACCACACAAACTCAGGCTAGCACCTTTCCTTGGCTAAGCCCATATTCACCTGTGAACTGTAGAGCAAGTTTCAAAGCCTTCTCTTTTCATTATAAACTTGATGAGATACTGTTTTGTTTTTGTTGTTGTTTTTTTTTTTATGTGCACTTTACCTTTTAACCATTCAATGAAAGAAATCAAGAAGTAGACACTCTGAGGTCGGCTGAAGTCTGTGAGTGAAGGCGCGGGCAGCCCCCGCTGTGAGCTGTGAGCTGTCATTCTCTGGGGCCTGCCCATCCGAAGCATGGCCCCATCTGTGTACGGTTCCATACATTCTTTTCCATTTAATAATGTGCTTCTTAGAAAACAAATACTCTTGATAAGAATTATCAATACATTATTTTATCAGTAGTCATTTTTTAATTGAAGATGTGATGAAAGTATACTAATTATAAATAAATTGGTAAAAATGATGAAATCATTAACATTTCAGGTTTCTCCCAACTTTAAGGATGAAAACTAGGCAGATGTCAGTTTTTAAGTGGGTCTTCTGAGAACGTGAAAATCATGGCATCATTCCAGTGGTTAAGTGCCTGAATTCTGGAATCAGCTAGCCTGGGTTTGAATCCTAGCTTTGCCATTTATTAGCTCTGGGTCCTTGGACAAGTTACTTAACCTCTCTGAGCCCCAATTTCCTTATCTTTAAAATGGAAACAATGAGCTAAAATACCTGATTCACAGGCTGGGGTTATGTGGATTGAATGAGTTAATAGTACAGAGGATATAGAACAGTGCTAAACACATAGAAAATGCTCAATAAAAAATGCCATTATTGTTACTATTTCTGTTTCTTCAGGACAGCCTGTTTAGTTTCGCTGTCCTCTTTTCACCCCAGACAGATTTGACTGTATTTATTGCCCGTAGCTTCCAGAGTTTTTCTTCTGTTATATGTATTTTACCTTCAGTGGCCAAGTTTTAATTCTGAAACTGTTCTGCAAGGAAGCTTCAATTTTGGCATGCAGAAGTTTTCAGAATCCTGCTTTCTTGCAGTTTTTCAGTCAAAGGACACTACAGTCAGATCCTTTGCATTTCTAGAGTAAGTTTCTGAGCACGTCCTTGTTTTTCTGGATGACTGGCCCTGGGCTCAGGCTGTCCCCTGTGTCCTGACCTGTGCTAACGGGCATCCCAGGGTTAATGTGCACGTCTGAGCCTGGGACGCCAGAGGAGCCTGACTCAGCCGCCTATTGATTTTCACTGCTTTCAAGTTTGCATTTCCAACTTGCTTTCTGCCAACCACCAAACCTCTATTCTGCCAGGAACGAGTGTTCCTGGCAAAAAACTGGGTCCCTTTGGTAAAGTTGCAAGGGATAAGAAAATAATAGAGAAAAATGGAAAATAAAAGAACTAAAAGAATACACAGAGACAAAGATATAGTTTTATAAGTTTATGAAGATTATAGGCAAAGCGGGATCTCAGGGGGCCTATACCTTCTCCATGGGTCTCAAAAAGCCCCGAATGAGATCTTACATGGTAACTTACAGGGAATAGTGATTAGTTGCCGGGGGTAACAGATTTACATAATAGCAGGTAACTAACCTCTTAGGTTAACAGATTTTCAAAAGGCTTCTACAGATCCTTTAACTAATTCTATCTACGTGAGCAAATGGTTATAAAATCTTTCAAAGATTAACTTCTAAGTTCTAAGGTAAGTTTATCACTTAACAGAGGGGTTAAATAGAGATATGTTGGCTCCATATTTATTAGGTTATTGTGAATGGAGACAGGTAGTCTAGAGTGTTTAAACAAGAGCTTTGCTTTTAGCCATTCGGGCAGCTGTCTGTTCCGGGGGGCGCTCCACTGTCAGCTCTCAGCCTGTAGTTTTTAACAGATTCGCTTTGCTTTGCTACCGTCTTTTAGAGACGCCCTTCCGAGTGTAACAGCATTTGAAATGCAAACCAACACGTTCACATATTCCTTCAGGGCAAAGCTCTGCAAAACTCCTAAGACAAATCCTGTCTGCAAACACATCTATATTAATTCATGGAGCAACACTATTCCAAGTTGAAAATATAATTTAAAAAATTATTACACTTTAGAAAGGTATTTTAAGAAGCCAATAGAATGGTGAAAGGGTTGGTGCCGATCATAATCCCAAAAGACACTATCCAGAACACCATAACCCCAAATGTTGAAATCTCAAAAGATCAAAATCCCTAAAGGCTAAAATCCCCAAAATCCCAATCCTGAAAGATTAAAATCTCAGATATTAAAATCCCAAAAGCTGAATTCTGAGGAAGGGATTAGTGCATTTTTGGTTGTATGCAGGATAGTTGCGTAATATTAGTTGCATCATGTTAGGCCGAACTGTTACCTTGTTATTGTTTTTATTTGGAAATTAAGTATGGTTTAAAGAGATGCAGATGGGTGCCAAGTTGACAAGGGGTGGGTAGATGTGTGGATTTCATCTTAGGAGTCAACTTGGCTGGATTAAGGAATACCTAGAAACTGGTAAAGCATTATTTCGGCTGTGTCTGTGAGGGCATTTCCAGAGGAGGTTACCATGTGAGTTTGAGTACCTTAGGTGGGAAGAGCTGCCCTGTACGGTGGTGCACACTGGTTAATTGGCTGTAGGCCCGGAGGGAACAAATACAGAAGGCAAATTGATCTCTCTCTGAGAGCTGGGACAGACTGTTCTGCTGCCTTGGACCTCAGAACTCCAGTCTCGCCAGCCTTTGGACTCCAGGACTTACATCAGCAGCCCTGTGGGTCCTGAGGCCTTTGGACTTGGAGTGAGCCACACTACCAGCATCCCAGTGTCTCCAGCTTTCAGATGGCCTATCTAGGGACTTCTCAGCCTCCGCAATCGCATGAGCCAATTCCCCTGATAAATCCTCTCTCATGTATCTATATACATATCCTATTGGTTCTGTCTCTCTGGAGAACCCTGACTAATACAGGTTTGGTATTGGGGAAGCTGAATATCAGTCCTTACAACACAGTGGAAGAGATCTGTGAAATTGTTCTCTCGCAAAAAGGCTGTGATAAGTTAAGTGTACAAAGCTCCTTAATGGTGAAAGTGAAAAGTTTAAAAGCTAATTATTATTAGTGCTGTGAAAGTGGATTGCTTAACTGCAACGACTGAGCAATAACCAGGCTTTCAATGGACAGCATATACTTATAAAATTGGTAGACCGCAACTTCTGTCCAAATACAAGTGCAGGGAGTGTTTCGGAGATCATAGAAGTGAAAACATGGGAAAAAAATGTAAGAAATCTCCCCTGCCAAATTATTCAATGCTGTATGACTTCTGCCTCTTAAAAGATATCAATAAATGTCTTTTAAAGAATATTTTTAAAGTATTTTTTTCCAGAAATAAATTTTTGTAATTTTGATCTTTCCAGATTATGATTTTTAGAATTTAAGACTTTAGGGATTTTGATCTTTCAGGATTTCAACATTATGGCCCAAACCTGACAGAGCAGACTTTTAATTTTCTGTTGAGTTACAGTGAAGGACTCAGCGTTAGGAAATGGTACTATGTGTAATCAGGAGTTTGTAAATAGAACATATGATGGAGTGAAGTTGCTTCAGGAACATCAACTGGATTCAGAGAGCTAAAATAAATTAGTGCAGTCAAAGTAAATTATAGACTGGAATTTAAGTTGAAAGCTAGATTTTTAAAAAGCTGGTGCTGCAGGTCTTTTTAATCTTGCTGAAAATTACAGGTTCCAGTTCATTCGTACCAGAGGCTGCCACCAATCCCCCGGGTCCTGAGAGGATTATCCTAATCTGTGCCTGCCCCAGTAGCAGGCTCTTTGATCCCACTGAAGCAGTAATATATTCCTTAAGTAAAACATAGAAGAAAATTTTTACACATGTTTTTAAACATAGTAGGAAATTTTTCCTACTCACAGCACAAAAAAGTATTCTAATTTTTGGATCTTCCTCATACTACTGAAGATGCAGCATACAAGAAAGCAGGGTTCTGCTCATTGTGTGGCCACGGGGGTGACAGAACCTATAAAGAGTGTGAGCATTCCCATCGTCTCCCGACAAGGCAGGCTTAGTGGACGGTTGATGCACCATAGTTACCCCATGACCTGGTGCATCTCTGGCACACCACTGAGTCCTAGGGTATGTAAGTTCTTCCCAGAGATGGGGAAGATGAGATTACTTGAAATTCTTTGAAGTCTGGAATTATAAGAGAATAATGTGCTTGGGTAGCATTGTGGTAGGTAGAAGGAGTAGAAAAGTGGCCTTTCATTATTTGAGCATTTGTGTTCAATTTCTCTACATGCCTGTGCAAGGAATGGTGATCAGTAACAAGCTGTAAACTTGGTCATTTGAGTTCTGTTTGTGATTGCCGTGAGTGTACTATACAGCCTTGGGTAAATCAGTTGGTTTTTTTGTGCCATTTTTAGAAATATGAAGAAACCTTTGAGCAGAGGTTCTGGTCCAGGGGTTTCCACCTGGGCACCCTCACCCCAGGCACCCTATGAGCCAGAACACGCAGCTGGCTTCTGCTGCTAAATAAATGCGCACCAAATATATGTGCTATTATTTTTCAAATGTACATAGATGATACAATGATTTAAAAATACAGAACGGAAAAAAGTTACTAGAAATTAAGCAATGCTTTTAAATATCTTTGCATTTTATTAATCCACAGATGCTAAAACCAAAACTAGCATGTGGAGGCTGACATATTTGGTGTTAACAGTGGTGTGGTTTCCCTTGTACTGAGTTAACAGAGGTTCTTTTAGTTCAGAGTCTTTGTCTTAGCACCGTACGGGTACTTATTTGCATACAGAAATAGATTATTTTT